>JAEOAE010003328.1:0-133828 GCA_036365155.1 Meriones psammophilus
CTGTTATGTCCACAGCCAAAGCATGTCTGCCCCTGAGTCCTAGTGACCTGCTGAAGGGCATTGACAAAGGCAGTCACTTCCTCCTGGCAGACTGTTTGCATGGCAGTAGCCATTGCCTGGCCTAAAAGGAGGTGGTCCCTACATCTTTACTGGTGACAATCCACTTACCCACCCCATTTTGAATCCCGCACAAGCAAGCTTTTGAACTGAATTCATGCCATCCCACACTAGTGACTTAACAAACTGATCATGAAGCTCCCCTGGGGAAACTTTCTCCTCAGACTTTTATCTACCCGGTCTATGAAGGAAGGGAGGTCCTCTGAGGCCTTTTGTATAATTCCTGAAACAGGGGATTCTATAGGCCCCTCATCTAGCTTTCTCCAGGCTGCCAAGCCTGCTGCTCTAATCTGCTTCTGATAAGGGTCTCGGAGAGTAGCCTGCTGGAGGCCTGTGGAATACTGGTCAGCTGTGCCTGAAAGCATTCCATAATTTATAGGCACCTGGGGGTTAACTCATTGATTGCATTTCCCCCGGACCATGCATTCCTCCTTGTAAAAGGCCAACTATTTAAGGAAGGACAGCCCCCAAAGGACAGCCTTGATAAGGTCCATCCAGTCTTGAGTAGTGCACACCAGCCTCTCAAGGGTGGTCTCAGCCCAAGGCGAATTGGCACCATTCTCTGACACTGCCATAGGCAGTTCCTTGAGGTCTAGAGCCCCCCAAAGAGTCCAGCCAGGGGGACTGGCCGCCCCAGGAGCAGTGGTGACAAGAAAAAGTTCCATGGATCACTCCAAATATGGAGGGGGTATAGAGGAGTCAGGGAAGGGGTTAGTAAGAGAGCCCTGTTCCAGTGGTACAGCCAGAGGGGTAGGGACTGGCCAGGGACCATTCTCAAATGGATCTAAAGAAGGATATATATTCTGTCTCTGGGGAGTGGGCTAATCATCTGACTTAATGCTGCTTTTGGCTCCAGCACCTTCCTCCTTTTTTTGAGGGGAAGTTCCTCCTCAGGTTCACTTTCTTGTTTCGTACCTTTATCCTTATGTTCTTTGGGCAGTTTCAGAGGGAAGCAGCCCTTAAGGGCTGTGACTAGGGAATGACTCCCAGAGGGGGGATATCCCCATCCTGAACCTGTGCTCTGTTGACCAGCTTTTCTACTCTGTCCCAGGTGTCCAGTCAAACAGGGTGCCCTCATCCTGCAGCCATGGAGTAACCTTTATAACATACTTCCGTACTTGAAGGGCTTGAGTATAAAGCAGATTGAAACCCCTACTTTTAAGCAAAATTTGTAAAGATTCCAGAGGACTGCCCTATATTCAATGTGGGTACACTCACCCGCAGACCAGTTGGCCTGTCAGCATTCTTCCCTTGAGCAGAATACTCACAGGGGGCCCCATGTGCTAGGTCAATATCTGGCAGGTGGAGCTGAGAGGAGGGTGGCCAGTCCAGCTGAATGCCCTCCATGGATGACGAATGTCAATGGCCTGAATCTCCCCAGATGCTCCAGGGAATAAAACACTACTGAGCTGGGAGATCTGTAGAACCAGGATCTCGGTTTATTGAATTTAGTGGTCTTTTTTATAGGTTTGGGTCAAGGTGCAGGATTAAGGAAGTGAGGTAGAGAGTGAGCTTAAATGGTGCAAGGAGAGGTGGGCCAGTGACAAAACTCCATGTAACAGTTAACAGGCAGGGTTAATTTTAAGGTGGATATGCTAAATCGCTTTTGTCCAGAAGTGGCACCTCTTAAATCAGAAGATAAAGGCAGGTCTCCAAACTTGAGCTAGGCTCAGGTATATGAGGCAGGTCTTATCAGGCCCAACATAAATATACCTCAATTTCTGAATCCATTCCTCAATTGTGGGACATCTAGGTTGGTTCCAGATTCTGGCTATTATGAAAAAAGCTACTATGAGTGTAGTTGAAAAAAAGTCCTTGTTGTATGGTTGAGCATCTTCTGAATATATGCCCAGGGGTTGTATAGCTGAATCTTGAAGAAACACTGTTCATAATTTTTTTGAGAAAGCACCATATTGATTTCCAAAGTGGTTGTACAAGTTTACATTCCCACCAGCAATGAAGACTATTCCTTTTTCTCCACATCCAGTCCAGCTTGTGTTGCAGATGATGTGATAGTACACATGAATGACCCTAAAAATTCAACCAAGGAACTCTGCACATGATAAACACCTTCAGCAAAGTGGCTGGATACAAAATTAATTTAAAAATATGAAGCCCTCCTGTATACAAAAGACAAACAGGCTCAGAAAGAAATCAGGGAAACAACACCCCTTCACAATTGCCACAAATAACATAATGTACTTTGGTGTGACTCTAATCAAGCAAATGAGAGACTTGTATAAAAAAAGTCAAGGAAGATATCAGAGGATGGAAAGGTCTCTCATACTCCAGGATTTATAGGATTAAGATAGTAAAAATGGCCACTCTACCAATGCAATTCCAATCAAAATACCAACACTACTCTGTACAGACCTTGAAAGAACAATTCTTAGTTTCATATGGAAAAACAAAAAACCCAGAATTGATAAAAAAAAAAAAAAAAAAAAAAAAAAAAAAAAAAAAAAAAAAAAAACAAAAACATTCCTGTACAATAAAAGATTTTCTGAAGGTATCTTCATCCCAGAAATCAAGTAGTACTATAGAGCAACAGTAATAAAAAAGTGGCATGGTACTGGCACCTGTACTTTAAATCTTAAAAGGGTGTGCATTTACTGATTAATAATTTTTATTAAATCATATCAATAAGTTGAGGGAAAAACCAAGTATAGGGGGAATCAACTGCTGTCTCAGTTTCAGATCCAGATTGAGGGTGTCCAGTCACCCAGTGCTAACTTGGGCTATTTTTTCTGCTTATCAACCTTAAAGCATCCCTGGCTTCACTATTAAGAGTGTACCTTTCTTAACTTTAAATTATTCTCAAGGGGCTGGAGGGATGGCTCGGCTGTTAAGAGCACAGTCTGCTTTTCCAAAGGTCCTGAATTCAAGTCCCAGTAACCACATAGTGGCTCACAGTCATCTATAATGAGATCTGGTGCCCTCTACTGGTCTGTACTGTATAATAATAAAGAAATAAATCTTTAAAAAATTATTCTCTAAGATTTTGTACATCACAGACATTAGCAATATAATCTTCCTGAACCTTGTTAAACAATCTTTTTTCAAATTCTTTCTAAGTATAATGGTCATTGCTAAAACCCTACAACTACGGTTCCTTTCAAGGGCAGTGATTAATTCATTAATCTGCTCCAGCAACCATTCGAAAAGAGATTAAGCATTGTTAAAATTTTAAATACCAGTGATATTGCCCAGTGAGTGGACTAGAAGCCTCCTTAGAGTTTTCATACAACTCATGTTATGAGGAATATGGGCATCATAATGGCATCAAACAGCTATGTTCCATAACAGCACAAAGTCCTCAGTATAAGCAGTTCTTGGGGTTATGCTTCTCAAGACAAACTCATCATGACTATGCTAACAGGGGAGCCAAATTCAATGAGTGCTACAGATGTTTTGCTGTTGCTCCTGCATGGCTCTCAACAGGACCAGGTAGCCAAAATAGTTTGCCTATATATGGGGGAGGAAGGAATAAGGTTAGCTCAGGCCCTGGGAAGGAGAATTCATGGTATTGGGTGGGCTATGCCAGCCTTGAGGACCATATAACATGGAAGAACTGAAGGATTGCTGGGAGAAAATTGGCAGCTAGGTCTGTTTTGATATGTTAAATACGAACCTCTGCCATTTGATCCAGGTATGAGACCTACATCTACGGAAATATAAACTTCAGAGAGAGCAGAATGGTCTCCATTAGGTAATGATTAAAAAATGAGATCACCAGGAAGAAAGGTGGCAAAGACAAAGATTTTAAATTTCTTTCCTTTCTTTATATCTTCTTTCTTTTCTTTGAAGGAGGCGGGTACCCAGACTGGACTCAAATTTTTGCTGTCAAGTTTTGTTTTCTAATTCATTTTTATTGTATTAATTATTTTTATTTTTTCACAATTTATTCATTGTATACCCCTATATAAGGCCACTCTCTCAACCCCTACTGGTCCCACCCTCCTTCCCTCTTCCCCCAAACCCTTTCTCATAGTCCACTCAAAACAGGAGTTCCCCTCCTCTGCCATCCATCCACATATTATCAGAACACTACTCAGCTATTAAAAACAGGGAAATAAAATTTCTGCTCTTATTACTTCTACATAGGCCACTGTGCTCACCTCAGAAGATTTCATACTATGAAGCTTGCCTGCAAGCTTACTGTGAAATAAACAATAGGTAGAACTCATTTTGGAGAGTCCCACCCCCAAGACACTGATTTAACATCTCACATCAAGAAACATGTGAAATTTGAAATGATATGAAGTGTGAAACATTTTTTTCACAAGCATTGCAGAGAACATGGTTCTCTTGCTGCCTGGAGGCTGTTTCCCACCAGCCCAGGAAGGAAGGAGGCCCAGAAGATGAGGTATAAAGCTTGGAAGACACCCAAGCATAACAGTGATCAGAACACTTGGGGAAACACCTCAGAAAGTAAGTTCAACTTTAATTCTAGAAAACAGAGTGTATGTACCCCTTGGGGAGTGACTGGGATGCTCTAAGGATAGGTGTAGATAATTGTTTAAAACAGGGCACTTCCAGGATGCTTCTTTTGCATTAAAAAGCACATTCCTATCATGTGAACAAGAACCTGGAACCTAATTATCCTATATTTGAAGGGAGAGGAGTTATCAGGGATCTGTGTCAAAGGCCATGTATCAAATTTGGTTGCTGGCATCTATGTCTAAAGTCACTCTCCAGATGAAGTCAGGCAGAGAAAACTCACCCTTGCCATGGTTATACAACTAGGCCAGCAGCAGGGTCATATATGGAAGAGAAATCCTCCTCCTTCACATCTCATAATTCAGTCTGGGTTGTGATGGTTTTCAATAGAACCCCTGGAACAATAGGTATGTGTACACAAAGAAACTTCTACAGGCTGCCACTGTTGTGTTACTCTCAGAGAACTTCCTGGCTGGTGTTAGTTCAACATTCCCCACATATTCATCCACTGGACTGAAAGTTTCTTGTGTAAAGTGAGGCAATTGAAAACAGTAAATGTTGAGAATCAGGTTTATAAATAAGTCTTCCCTAAACACATTATATAATACTTTTGCATGTAATTGATATTTACCATTCATTGTATTCTTATTAAAAATAAGTTTATTTACTTTACATTCAAATCATAATCTCCCCTCCATTCTCTCCCCCAGTACTACCCTCCATTTCTATTGCCCCTATTCCCTTTCCCTTTCTCCTTCCCCTTCAGAAAAGGGAAGTCATTTCCTTTGAGCTAGTTTTTCAGTTCTGTTGGATCTCAGTAGACCAAAGAATACAAAGGCCTTTCCATATTGCTTATATTCACAGAATTCCTCTCCAGTAAGGATACTTTTATGATGATGATGACTCTAGATTTGTGCAAGGCCTTACCATTTTAACACATTCATAAGTTCTCTCCAGAATGAATCCTTTCATGATGATGAAGATTATACAAATATGGAATGGTTTCACCATGTTAAAGGCACTGTCCATTAGGATTTCTTTCATGAGTGTGAAGATGATTCTGAAGTGCAAACGTTTTTTTTTCACATTGGTTACAGTCAGCTTCTTTCCAGTATGTGTTCTTTTATGTATTAGGAGATGTTATGCACAAAGGCTTTGCCACATACTTATATTCATATGGTTTCCCTGCAGAATGTGTTGTTGTCTTAGGAGATGACTTGTTACATGCAAAGGCTTCTCTCCAGTGTGTGTTTTTTCATGTTTTCAGAGACTACTCTGTTGTGCAAGGGCTTTATCACATTGGGTATATTTATAAGATTTCTTTGCAGTATGTGTCATTTTATGCCGTATTAGAGTACTGTTTTTTCCAAAGGCTTTACCACACTGGGTATATTCATAAGGTTTCTCTCCAGTGTGTGTTCTTTTATGGCTTATGAGAGTACTGTTTTTTGCAAAGGCTTTACCACACTGGTTACAGTCATAAGGTTTCTCTCCAGTGTGTGTTCTTTTATGGCTTATGAGAGTACTGTTTTGTGCAAAGGCTTTACCACACTGGTTACATTCATAAGGTTTCTCTCCAGTGTGTGTTCTTTTATGGCTTATGAGAGTACTGTTTTGTGCAAAGGCTTTACCACACTGGTTACATTCATAAGGTTTCTCTCCAGTGTGTGTTCTTTTATGGCTTAAGAGATGACTGTTTACTGCAAAGGGTTTACCACATTGATTACATTTGTAAGGTTTCTCTCCAGTGTGTGTTCTTTTATGCCGTACGAGATCAGTGGTATAGGGGAAGACTTTACCACATAGAGTGCATTTAGAAGGTTTCTCTCCAGTATGACTGCTTTCATGCCTGCAAAGGTAATTAGCACATGTGAAAGATTTACCACAGTCATTGCATTACACTAATAATGATATTTATCTACATGAATTAATTTCATAATTTGGTCTAATGTTAAAGGAGAATCAAATTTTAAAGTTTTATCACTTTATTCACATTAATGATTTTTCCCTTCATTATGGATATTTTTTAAGATGCCTGTGATGGTAAAAACTTTTGTTACATGGCTCACTTTTATACCATCATTTTTCTATAAGAGGTTTTTTTTTTTTTGTATATATGAAAAGTGTTGTAAGAATTCAGAGCTTTACCACAGCAATCCCATTCACAAATTTTTGTACTGTATGAATGACACTTCATTTAAAAAGTGAGCAGAACATGCAGAAGAAGTACTAAATTCCTAGTGTTCATAGGTATTTTCAGCAGTATGAGTTTGCTGATGAATTCTCAGTGAAGATTAAAAACTAATTAACATTAACCATTTATCACATTTAGAAAATTTACTCAAATTGGGTGTACTACAAAATCAATTGTTCTTGGAGAAAGACAGGGCCACTGTTTCTTTCAATATCCCTATGCTCATGTGTCTTAGAAGCATTTTGACATATTATATACCAGTTTAATTTACAAGAATGATAAAAGATCCCCATATTGAATTAACACAATTTGTTTTTTTGTTCATCATAGACATGTCATATAGGGATTAAGGTTTCTCTACAACAATATTCTTGATGTTCATAAGCTGCTCCTTTCACTAAACTTTACAATGTTACTGCATGAAAATGAGTAACACTGGTTGTACTATGAAATTTTTGCTTATTAGAAGGTTTTGGACACATACTAATCACCAATTCAATGTGTATACCTCTTACCATATCTGAGTAGATAGAATGATACTAAACAGATTGGCAGTTAAAATCAGTAGCTGTAATGTACATATGATTCAAATAGTATTTTCAAAATAAAATATTTTATTTTATTGTATCTTAGGGGAGTGCCTTGTAAACACAAATCAGATACATGAAATTGAAGTACATGGAATTGTGAGATTTTAATGATCATCAGTACACTTAAAGCAGTGCTGTTTTTACACTGTTGTTTTTCTTTAAAACTTCCAGGACACAGCCATGTGTGCTGGTACATGCCTTCATTTCCAGCACTTGTGGAGGCAGAAGCAGGCAGATCTGTGTGATTTTGAGGTCAGGCTGGTCTAACAAGCAAGTCTAAGAAAGTCACAGATACCCAGAAAAAAAAATCTATTTCAAAAACAGAAAATAAAAAGCAGCCAATAAACAAACAAACAAACAAACAAACAAAAAACACCATACTTCCAGGACACATTAAAATTTAAGATTTATATCTGTATCAACATGCACATAAAGTTACCTTTTATTACTTGTAGAACTTTGAAAATGTTCTTCAATATTATGGTCATCCCAATTGTAGCCTAAAATATAGTATGAGAAAATATATATTATTGGAAATATCATGTTATTATTAAGGCAAAACTTAAATCACTATATTCTGTGACAATTAGATCCATGCCTGACTTATTTACCTCATTCCTCCTCATTCTCAATTGGAATTACAGAAGAGGATCAATTACAAAGTGAAAGTTGTCTCTTTATTTTAAAAGTGAAAGAAAAATTGCAGTCTTACCTATAGCAGTGAGGTTTTCACAGGTCTCTAGCATCACATCTTTGTAGAGTTGCTTCTGGGAAGCTTCCAGCAAGGCCCACTCTTCTTGGCTGAATTTCACATGCACATCATTGAAGGTCACCGAATTCTAAAATATGGCATACATTTGTACAACAGCAACAGTGGCAACAATATAAATTTATATTTCATTGTCAATATAATCATATAATTCTACTGCTTCTTCAATTTATTTTCTGACACAGAAGTGCGAATATAATACAGTTGGGTGCTGTGCATGATGTGATGTAGGGGAAATGAAAGAGCCTGAAGGTTAGATTGAAAAAAACCCCCAAAGGTGTGCTTCAAAAACCTGTTTCATCAGTTTGTAAGACATGAATATAAATTAGCCATTAGTTGGGTTCTTGAGCAATCTATGAATCATCTGCAGTTACTTGGGTGAGTAGGTCAGGACCCTGTCATGAGACAGGTGGAAGGACAAAACACAGTCATGATATTTTATATAGCAACAAATGAGATGTGTTGATCAGGGGACACTGAACAGATGGGTAACATCAATCAAAAGACAACATGGTACTGAATATTATGTTTTGACCAGGGCTCAGGGATGTGACGAGGGGGGCTCATATATTTGTGGAAGGGAAAGTGGACTATAGTGAATACATGGATAAAAATAATGTGAGTGGCAAGCAACAACAATCATAGCCAATAACATCATATTTTTGAGTGACCAGACAAAAGAAAAGGAATAGAACACATTGTTTTTTATATCCTCCTTACTAAATAATATAGTCTATAGATTAAAAATAAAGATTAAAACTTTTCTATTAAAAAAGAAGTGTTGATGTTATCACTAAATCATTTTAGAAGAAAACGGAATAACAAGTTTTAACTGTATTATATCTGAACTTTTTGAAGAGGATATAGCTTTGGAATAGACATGGCAATTAATGTGGACAAAGACAAACAGAGAGAAGAGTGTGAAATAGAAAGACAGAGACATAGAGACAGAGACACACACAGAGAGAAATTAACAGATGAACAATACTAAGTACAGATCAGAGAAATTTATTAACAGTTACTAACTACAAAAAATGGTGGACAAGCTGGGTGTATTCTGTCATGCCTTCAATTCCATCACTCAGGAGGCAGACGCAGGTGTATCTTATTGAACTAGATGTCAGCATAATCTATTCAAAGAGTTCTAGGACAGCCAGGCCTATATAGTGAGACAGAGCCTCCCCTAAAAGTCAATCAAACAAACACAAAATATTGAATGAACTCAGAGGTCTTTACTGAAGCTTCTACAAGGAATTATACATTCACTCCTGTTGTATGTTTATTTTCCAGAAATCTGCACTGCCCCAGCTTAAACTGTAACTTCAATGATATCTTACTAAAAGGGAATGCATGTTTAAACAGGTAAAAATATAAGACAAAAATATTAGCAGTGTAAATGCTGATCATAAATGAGCAACATAAGATAGGGGAGATGGCTCAGCAGTGAGGAGCTCTTACTGCTCTTGCAAATAATTGGGCTCAATTGTTAGTGTTTACCTGGGACCTGCTACTTTCAATTGCTTTAAGTTCATCAGTTCTGAAGACATCTTCAGACTACTGTGAGGATTAGGCACACAGAGGTGCATATTCATGCATACAATCAAAATATTTATGTTCAGTAAAAACTAAAAATAGATCTCAGATGGCTGTGCTGATTGCACACTGTGTCTGACAAGCTGGGTAGCAGAGACTTGTACAGTGACCAATAGTTGGATCTGTGGGCCTCCAAACACCACTGACTGTGTTTCCAAGGTAAGAAGAAAACCAAATGATGATGGAAACACCTGGGTCCAACCTCAGAGCACCTAGCTAATCTCTGGGAAATTTCCTGGGATGTTGCAGTAGGAATAAGGTTTTCAAGCAAATGGATCCAAGAAGCAAGCAGGAGTAGCTATTCTAATATCTAATAAAATAGACTTTCAACCAAAATTAATTGAAAGGTATGAGGAAGGGGGGAATCCAAGATGGCAGTGCCAGGAGGACATTGTGTCTGAAGAGTAGGACAGCAATATTGGTACAGCAACTAAAAGACTGAACTCTGGGCCCTAAAACAACAGCGATCCTGTTTCCCAGGTGAGAGGAAACTCCACGGTGTGGGAGTCAGTCAGGTCCACTCTCAGGTCACTCAGCGAGAACCCAGAAGATATCCCAGGTTGCAGGATACACCTTTGTGTCCTGATAACCTTTCCAGACTAAATTATGTTCTCCAGAGCACCAGAGACTGGCAGCCCCAGTCTAGAAAAAAACAAAAACAAACAAAAAAAAAAACAGGGAAGAAGAAAGTAGGACTGACCTCAGGTCTATTGCTGGAAAGGTCCTGCAGACCGGTGGGTGCACAGCCGCCAGGCCTGAGTGCGCCTCCAGCCACTAGCCCTGAATGCCCTACTCTCCATCACAGAACTGTGTGCCCCAGGACACAAGAGGCTGGGTTTCCCTGTCTGGAGAAAACTCCACAGGTAGGGAAATAAAAGGTCCCAGCTTAGAGCACTCAGCCAACTCCCCACACACACACTACCACCACCACACACAGAAACATTCTTGGAAAAGTTCTCAGGTTCTCTCCCAGTCACCAGCTTGGAGCCATCACTGGCCAGTGCCTACACACTCTACATACCACCTCAAACACCACAGACTGGGTCTTCCTGTTGGGAGAAAACCAAAGGTGGGGGAAATATCTGGCCCTACCTCAGGACACCTAGCTCCAAAAAAGTTTCTAGTTAACCACAGGCTCCATACTATAGCCTACTGCCTACTGTACACATGAGAGTGGTGCTCACCTGCCACTGATTACCACTTGGGTACTGGGGCACAGAGCTCCAAACTGAGACCTGCAGAAGCCTGGGTTTACTGTGATCAACCCCAGATACTGCTCCAAGGAACAACCAGTTATCCCTAACTAAACTGACCAAGTCACAGGGCACTCAGTTTACAGCAGCAGCTCACTACATTTACAGCAAGAAACCCAGTAGCTGGGCAGCTGTCTCCAGAACTTCTCTGGGTGAGAGAATAGCCCCCTTTACTAACAAAGTCCACAATTATTACTCAGGTCTGTAAACTTGAGGTGAGCTGTGGCAATTCCTGAAAAACACCTGCCATTCAGTGACCATACCTAAAAAACAGAGGAGAGCTCCTTTGGGAACAATCATCTTCTTGCCAAGGGGATTCGACCCACCACAGGATTCCAGGAAGTACCAGAAACTAACATCCAACACCTAGGATAATCCAATGGGTAGAGGCCAGTGTAAAAGCTCAACTAATGAAAGACGAAGCAATATGGCATCTGCAGAACCTAGTTATTCAGGAGCAAGCAGCCCTGGATACCCTAGCATAAAGACAATTTAAGGCTAATCTCTCTTATGAACATTGATGCAAAAATACTCAACAAAATACTTTGCAAACCCAATACAAGAACACATCAAAGATATCATCCACTACAACCAAGTAGGTTTCATGCCATGTATGCAGGGGTGGTTCAATATAAGTTATGATCCACCATATTAACAATTTGAAAGAAAAATAAACACATGATAATCTCCTTAGATGCTGAAAAAGCATTTGAAAAAATCCAGCATCCATTCATGTTTAAAGTATTGGAGAGATCAGGGATACAGGGCACATACCCAAACATAGTAAAGGCAATATGCAGCAAGCCTATAGCCAACATCAAGCTAAATGGAGAGAAACTTAAAGCAATCCCACTGAATTCAGGGACAAGGCAAGTCTGCCCACTCTCTCCATATCTCTTCAACATAGTTCTCGAAGTCCTTGCTAGAGCAGTAACACAATTAAAGCACATCAAGGGGATACAAAAGGGAAAGGAAGAAGTCAAAATATCACTATTTGCAGATGATATGATAGTATACCTGAGTGACCCCAAAAATTCTACCAGGGAACACCTAAAGTTGACAAACATTTTCAGCAAAGTGGCTGGATACAAAATCAACTCAAAAAATAAGTAGTCCACCTATATACAAAAGACAAAAGTGTTGAGAAAGAAATTAGGTAAACAGCACCCTTCACAATTGTCAAAAATACATAAAGTACCTTGATGTGACCCTAACCAAGCAAGTCAAAGACTTGTATGAAAAAATGTCAAGTCTCTGAAGAAAGAAATAGAAGAAGATATCAGAAGATAGAAAGATTTCTCATGCTCATGGCTTGGCAGGATTAACATGGTGAAAATTGTCTTCTTACCAAACACAATTTACAGATTTAATGCAATTCCCATCAAATTACTAACAGAATTCTTTACAGACCTTAAAAGAAAAATTCCCAACTTCATATGGAATAACAAGAAACCCAGAATTGGTAAAATAATCTTCCATAATAAAAGATATTCTGGAGGTATCTCCATCCCTGATCTCAAGCTGTACTATAGAGCAACAGTAATAAGAACTGCATGGTACTTGCATAGACACCAACTAGTGGATCAACGGAATCGGATAGAAGTCCCAGAAATACACCCACACACTATGGACTCCTGATTTTTGACAAAGAATTCCAAAACCATACATTGGAAAAAAAAGATATCATCTTCAACAAAAGGTGCTGGTCTAACTGGATGTCTACATGTAGGAAAATGCAAATAGATCCATATTTATCACTCTGCATAAAACTAAAGTTCAGGTGGATCAAAGACCTCAGTATAAAACCAGACATACTAACCCTGTTAGAAGAAAAAGTAAGGAAGAGAGTTGGAGTCATTGGAACAGGAGACAACTTCCTGAACAGAACTTCAACATTACAGGCTCTAAGAGCAACAATCAATAAATGGGACCTCATGAAACTGAAAAACTTCTATAAGTCAAAGGAAACTGTTGTCAAATCAAAATGACTGCCTGCAGATTGGGAAAGGATCTTCACCAACACTATATCTGACAGAAGGTTAATATCCAGTATTTATAAAGTTTTCAAGAAGTTAAACAGCAACAAATCAAGTAACCCAAATTAAAAAATGGGGTACAGAGCTACACAGAGAATTCTCAATAGAGGAATATAGAATGGCAGAGAAACACTTAAAGAAATGTTCAACATTCCTAGTCATCAGGGAAATGCAAATCAAAACCACCGTGAGATTTCACTTTACACCCATCAAAATGACGGAGACAAATAACTCAAGTGACAACTCATGCTGGACAGGATTTGGAGAAAGGGGAACCCTCCTTCATTGCTGGTGGGAATGTAAACTTATACAACCACTTTACAAATCAACCTGACACTTTCTCAGACAATTAGGAATAGTGCTTCCTCAAGATCCAGCTATACCACTCCTAAGCATATATCCAAAAGGCGCTCAAGTATACAACTAGGACATCTGCTCAACTAGGTTTATAATAGCTTTATTTGTAATAGCCAGAAGCTGGAAACAGCACAGATGGCCCTCAGTTGAGGAATGGATACAGAAATTGTGGTATATCTATACGATGGAATATTACTTAGCAATGAAAAACAAGGAAAACGTGAAATTTGCAGGTAAATGGTGGGAAGTGGAAAAGATCATCCTGAGTGAGGTACCCCAGAAGCAGAAAGTCTCACAGGGTATATACTCACTCATAAGTTGATATAGGATATAAAATATAGGATAAAGATACTAACATCTGTACACCTAAGGAAGTTAATCAGGAAGTTGTATGCTGGCTAAGATGCTCAAACCCCATGCAGAAAGGCAAAGAGGATGAACATCAGATGAGGGAGAATACAGGGACAGGACAGGAGCCTACCAAAGAGGGCCTTTGAAAGGCCCTACCCTGCAGGGTGTCAAGACAGATGCTGAGACTCATAGCCAAACTTTGGGCAGAGTGCAGGGAATCTTATGGAAGAATTGGGAGATAGTAAACCTGGAGTGGACAGCAAGGACACAAGGACAGTAACAGTTCCAAAAATTCTGAGCACAGGGGTCTTTTTTTGAAACTGATATGCCAGCCAAGGACCACTCATGGAGATGGCCTGAAACCCCTGCACAAAAGGTAGCCTATGGCAGTTCAGTATCCAAGTGGGATTCATAGTAATGGGGACAGGGACTGTCTCTGACAGGAACTCATTGGCCTGCTCTTTGATCACCTCCCATTGAAGGGGGAATTGGCCTTGCCAGGCCACAGAAGACAATGCAGCCCCTCCTAATGAGACCTGATAGAGTAGGATCAGATTGAAGGGGAGGAGGACCACCCTTATCAGTGAACTGGGAAAGGGACAGGGGTGGGAAAGATGGAGGGTGGGATTGGGAGGGGAGGAAGGAGGGAGGTACACGGGGGATACAAAGTGAGTAAACTGTTGTTAATAAAAATTTAAAAAGAACACAATAAAATGTTGAAAGATTTTTTTAAAAACTATGCTGTTTCACAGACTTTTAAACTTTGAAAATATTGCCTGATATCAGTTATTCCTCCTAAATATAAATAAATAAATAAATAATGAGGAAGGATATTTCATACTCATCAAAGGAAAATTCCACCAAGATGACATCTGTATTCTGAGCAACAATGCCCCAAATACAAGGACACCCACATTTGTAAAAGAAACATTAATAAAACGTAAAGAACATATCAATCACCATACATTAATAGTGGGAGAGGTCAACATGTCACTATCATCAAGGGACAGAGCAATGGAAAAGGACTTAAACTGAGAGATAATGACACAAATGGATGTCATGAATCAAATGAACCTAACAGATATCTAGAGAATTTTTTAACCCAAACAGAAAAGAATCTATCTTCTTTCAGCCCCTCATGGACCCTTCTCCAAAACTGAACATACAGTAGGTCACAAACCAGGTCTCAACAGATACAATAAGATTGAAATAATATCTTGTATCCTATCAGACCATGATGGACTAAAGATGGACCTCAACAATAACAGAAATAACAAAAAGCCTACACACATGTGGGAACTGAACAACTCCCTACTCAATGAAATCTAGGTCAGGGAAGAAATAAAGAAAGAATTTCCTACAATTCAATGAAAATGAAGGTACCTCATACCCAAACTGCAATGAAAGCAGTCATAAGAGGAGTTTTAATATCACTAAAGGCCTTCATAAACTATTGGATACATCCCATACAAGCAACTGAATGGCACACTTGAAAGCCCTAGAAAAAAGAAGCAGACACAATCAACAGGAGTAGACTACTAGGACTAACCAAACTCAGGGCTAAAATCAATAAATTAGAAACAAAGAGAATAATTCAAAGAATCAACAAAACCAAGAGCTAGTTCTTTGAGAAAATCAAATACATAGACAAACTCTTAGTCAAACTAAGTAAATGGCAGAAAGACACTATCCAAATCAACAGTCTGAAAGGAAGAGAGAGAGAGATAACAGACACTGAGAAAGTCCAAAGAACCATTAGATCTTATGTCAAAAACCTATATGCCGTATAATTTAAAAATCTAAATGAAATATACAATTCTCTTGTTAGATTCCACTTACCAAAGTTGAATCAAAATCAGGTAAAGATATTAAATAGTCTTTTACTGCCTAAGGGAATAGAAGCAGCCATCTAAATACTTGCAACCAAAAAAAGCCAAGAGTGAGATGATTTCAGAGCAGAATTCTACAAGACCGTCAATGAAGTGTCAATATCGATATTCTTCAAATTATTCCACAAAATAAAAATGGACGCAACATGACCAAACTCCTTTTGTAAGACCACAGTCACCTTGATAAATCCTCAAAGACCCCCAAAAAGAAAGAGAACTTCAGACCAATCTCTTTTATGAACAATGATGCAAAAATACTCAATAAAATAATTGCAAACCAATTGCAATCAAAGATATCATCCACCATTACCAAGTAGGCTTAATCCCAGGCATGCAGGGATAGTTCAATATAGGGAATCTTAATCCGTCATATAAACAAATTGAAAAAAAAAAAAAAAAAAAAACAGGATAATTTCTTTAGATGCTGAAAAAACTTTTGACAATATCCAACAGTTATTCTTGTTTAAAGTCTTGGAGAGACTGGGGACAGAGGCACAGATCTAAAAATAGTAAAGACAATATACAGCAATCCTATAGCTAACATCAAACTAAATGAAAAGAAAGTTAAATCAATTCCACAGAACTCAGGGACAAGACAAGACCACACAGTCTCTCCAAATCTCTTCAGTACAGTACTCAAAGTCCTATCTAGGGCAATAAGACAACTAAAGGAGATCAAGGGGATACAAATTGATAAGGAAGAAGTCAAAGTATTTATATTCACATATATGACAGTATATAAAAGTGACCCCAAATATTCTACTGTGGGGAACTCCTACAGTTGAAAAACACTTTATCAAAGTGGTTGGATATAAAGTTAACTAAAAAAAAAAAATCAGTAGCACTCCTGTATGCAAAAGACAAATGGACTGAGAAAGAATTAGGAGAACAACACCATTCACAATAGGCAGAAAAAAAAAAAAAACATAATGTACCTTGGAGTTATCCTCAACAAGCAAGTGAAAAACCTGCATGAAAAAAAAAAAAAAACTTTATGCCTCTGAAAAAAGAAATTGAAAAACATACCAGAAGATAGAAATATTTCTCATGCTGATGGGTCGGTAGGATCAACGTAGTAAAAATTGCTATCATACCAAAAACAATCTATAGATTCAATGATATTCCCATCAAAATATCAACACAATTCCTTAAGGAATTTGAAAAAAAAAATCTCAGCTTCATATGGAAAAATAAAAAAGCCGGAATACCTAAAACAGTCCTGCACTATAGCAGATCTTCAGTAGGTATCACCATCCATGATCTCAAGCTCTACTATAAATCAATAGTAATAAAAAACTGCATGGTAATGAAATAAAAACAGAATGGTGGATGAATGGAATTGAAGACCCATAAATAAACCCACACACCTATGGACACTTGATTTTTGACAAAGAAGCCAAAACCATGCAATGGAAAAAGGACAGCATCTTCAACAAATGGTGATGGTCTAACTGGAAGTCTACATGTAGAAAAATGAAAGAAAATAGATCCATATTTATCACCCTGCATCAAACTACAGTCCAAGTTGTTCAATGACCTCAACATAAAACCAGATACACTAAATCTGTTAGAAAAAAAAAAGTGGAAAAGATCCTCAATCTCACTGGCATAGAAGGTAACTTCTTCAACAGAACACAAAGAACACTTGCTCTAAGATCAATAATTAATGAATAGGATCTCATGAAACAAAAAGCTTCTATGAAGCAAAGAACTCTGTCAATAGAACAAAATGGCCACCTACACCCTGACAAAAGATTTTCACCAACCCTACATACAACTGAAAGAGCTAATAAACAATATATATATATAAAGAAGTCAAGAAATTAAACTCCGACAATCCAAATAATCCAATTTAAAACTGGGGTACAGAACTATACAAAGATTTCTCCACAGAGGAATATCAAATGGTGGACATTAAATGCTCAAAATATGTAGTCATCATGGAAATGCAAATGACATTCCATCTTAAACCCATCATGGCTAAGGTCAAAACATGAAGTGACAGCAAGCTAGTGAGAATGTGGAGAAAGAGGAATACTCCTCCATTGCTGGTGGGAGTGCAAACTTATACAACCACTTTAAAAATCAATCTGATGCTTTCTCAGAAAATTGGAAATAGTGTTACTTCAAGACCCAGCTGTACCATTCCTGGGCATATATCAAAAAGATGCTCGACAATTCAACAAAGATATTTGCTCAACTGTGTTAATAGCATCTATATTCATAATAGCCATAACAGGGAAACAAACTGCATGTCTCTCAACCAAACCATTGTTTTACAGAAATCGTGGTACATTTACACAATGGAATGCACCTTGGGTATTAAAAAAAAAAAAAAAAGAAACTATAAAATTTTCAGGCAAGTCGATGGAACTAGAAATGATCATCCTAAGTGAGTTATTCCAAAACCAGAAAGACATGCATGGTATTTACTCATTTGTAAGTGGATAAGGGCTATAATATAGGATAAACATACTACAATCCACAGATCTAAAGGAGCTAAATAAAAAGAAAGACCCTATGGAGGATGGTCAATTTTTATTCAAAAGGGAAAATAGAATCGACACCAGAAGTGACTGAGGAGAGGGAACAGGATGAGAGCCTAACATACATATCCTTCAAAAGACTACCCAGCAGGGAATCAAAGCAGAAGCTAATACTCACAGCCAAACTTTGGGTAAAACACAAAGAATCATAGAAAAGAGTAGGGAATAGAAAGTAGAAAGAGCCAGATCTGGCAGGACTGCCTTAAGAAGACCAACAAGCACAACAAATCTGGGCTCATGGGGACTTGCAGAGATTGATGAACCCACCAAAGACCATTCATTAAGAGGAACCCCTGCTCAGATATAGCTGATAGGCAGCTCAGTCTCATGTGGGATCCATAGTAAGAAGAGTAGGGGCTGGCTCTGACATGGACTCTGTTACCTGCTCTTTGATCACTCCCCCCTGGTAGAGGGGGCATTGCTACACCACAAAGGAAGAGAATGCAGGCAGTCTTAGTGAGCCTTGATAGGTTGGGGTCAGATGGTAGGAGAGGAGGGCTCCCCCTATCTGAGAATTGGAAATGGGATCAGGGTGAAAGAGGAACAGAGAGGTGAAACCAAGAAGAGACTAGGGAGGGGGCTAAAATTGGGATGTTAAGTGGATAAATTATTTTTAAATTTTATTTATTTATTTATTACAGTTTATTCACTTTATATACCCACTGTAGCCCCCTCCACCATCTCCTCCCAGTCCCATCCATTCTCTTTCTCACCCTATGCCCCTTACATATTCTTCTGATAGCGGAGGAACTCATCCCCTTCTGTCTGAACCTAGCTTATCAGGTCTCATCAAGGATGGCAGCACCATATTCCTCTGTGGCCTCAAAAGGGTGAACCCCCCAGGAGGAGGTGTTTAAGAGCTGAGTTTATGTCAGAGAATAAATTATAGAAAAACAAATTTAAATTAAAACAAATTAAGTGTGAATAAAATAAAAAAATAAAGTCTAAAAGAACAAACACAACAGGTAGAAAGAATGTCACACACCTGCAATTCAATAACTCAGAAAGCTCAGACACTGTTAGTGTCAGGAGTACATGCCATTCTAAGAAATTAAATATACTCTCTGCCAAATTTCAAATGAAAGATGTGGATGAAGATCAGCGCAACAACCTATTCTTGCATATACAAAACAAAACAAAACAAAAAAAAATGCTATATTCCAGGCTCAGCAGCCAATGTTGATGTTGATGCTAGGCATGTTGGACTAAATTTAAGCCCAACAGTAGACTGGGGTTACATCTGAAAGTTCAAAACCTTTTTGATCTACATACCAACTTTCAGGACAGCCAAGGCTACAAAGAAACTTTTCCTTCAGTGTCAAAAACAGAAACATGTTCTTCTCTGGGAGCTTTTTTGATACAATCAAATTCACTATAGGCTTATTGTCATCCCATGATGAAAATGTAGTCTAACTTCAATGATCCTAAAATTCTACCATAGCTCATACACTGTTCAAATGTTCACAGTCTCTTCTAATACACAAGAGAATCTCTTGGGTGCCACATCTTGCAACATCAGAAGCAAGTTACATCATTCCAACATAGATGTTCAGAATACCCCTTTCCCATTCTTGTAGAGAGGAATGTGTACATATATAGGGAAGAATGGAACAAGGAAAGAAGATCAACAAAAAAAAATCCTGATGCTGTTTGGAAAGGCTTAGATGGTCCTATCCCTGAAACATCTCATACATCCCCAAGATTGCTTACTTCCACTGCCTATAGGCAGCACTATATGGCAGGTGTCTCCTAACTTGGGTATCTCAACATCTTGTAGTGTCAAGATGCAACTCAGTCTTCACCCTCACTGCTTCATGCAATGAACCTTTATAGTATCTTCACTGGTGATCTGACTCTGTCAAACACAGATGGCTGGCACCGTGCTGAACTGAAGCTAAAAAGAAAGAATCTATTACCTTAAAAATTGCATCTTTCTTGTTTCTAAAACCAGCACAACATGGGTGAGACTGTCAAGTTGGATTCTACATTGGTGTGGACTAATTGGGATGAACAGTGCCACACTTGGACCACTTTTGGAGCAGGTTTTATATGAAGTTCCTTCCTGGTACTAGGAATCACTCTGCCTACTCTTTCCATTAACAGAAGAAACAGAAGAATTAACAGTGAGGAGTATTACTGTATGGACACCATATATATTAGGCTTCAAAACCAGAGCTATGACCTTTTCTTTGATGTTGATAATCTCCTTGAAAATTACTGTCTCTTTTTCAGCATGTGACTGCCATCTGAACCTACCTAGTGATGCTTTTCTCAAAAAACCAAAAACTTTACATTTATTTCTGTTCCACTTGTCTTTTTCTTTCACCGTGGTCCTGAATGTCTCACTAAAAATAACCATTCAACAGATTTAGTATTCCAAGTAAGAAATCAAACCTATTATTTTTTAATTCTGCCTTACTCAATTTCTCAAGGTATGCATAGAGTAAGTATGATGTGCAGCTTAAATATCACACAAATGACCTCTAGCTTAATTTTCCATGGAGTCTGTTGTCCTATGATATGGACTTCCTCTGTATGCATTATTCTCAACACTCTGATTTTCTAGGTCTTACAAGAACAGCTGATGAAGCTCTGTATACAGTTTTCTAATGCTTTTGACATCTTAAATCATGATGTTTTCCATAAAAAGAGAACATTCCAAGATTCTGTCCAGCAGTGAAATCAGTCTTTGCATATAATTTTTTGTTCCAATTTGCCACTTTGTTGCTGTGACTAAATCCCCTAACCAAAAGCATGTCAGCTAATGAATGGGTTTATTCATTTAGTTTGGTACTGTCAGATCACAGTCCATCATTTTGGGAGCTTAGCATAGGCAAAGCCTATAAAAAGCAAACCTGTCTGAAAAGAAAAGAAAACAATAGTAAAAAAACAAAAACAAAAACAGAAATATGAAATAGCTACATGTGTCAAAGAAAATGTTAAATCTAAAAGTTCCCTACCACAAAACATCCAGGAACTCTGGGACATTATGAAAAGACAAAACATGCTAATGATCAGATTAGCAGAAGAAGGATGAGATCAAAGGTCCACACGATATTTTCAACAAAATAATACGAGAAAAATTTCTTAACCTAAATGTCTATCAAGGCAAAAGAAGCATACAAAACACCAAAGAGACTGGACCAGAAAAGAAATTCCTCTTACCACAGAATAATCAAAACTCTATACATACAGCACAAGGAAAGAATAGGAAAAGCTTCAACAGAAAAAAAAAATAAAATAAAATAAAACATACCACACTAACCAACCAATCAAATAGACAAACAAAAACAACCAAGAAATAAATAAAGGCAGATCTTTGAAATTAATCTTGTATTCTCAGTAAAGATGCTGGAAGTTGAAGGGCTTAGACAGTGTGCTTCTGACTCTTAATAAACTACAGAAGCCAACACAAATTATTAAGCATGCCCAGAGACTTTCAATCAGCAAATGGAGAAAATAAGATGCTTCATGATAAGGTCAAATTTAAGCATATGTATCTATAAATGTAGCCCAACACAGGGTGCTAAATCAACCAACACCACTACCAAAATACCAGGATTTACAATCACTGTTTGTTGATATCTCTTAATACCTTTAACCAAAATTCACCAATAAGAAGACACAGGTTCATAAAATGGATGATAAAACAGAATCCCATCCTTCTTCTAAATACAACAAAAACAGCTTCACATCAATCATAGACAGTATCTCAAGGTAAAAGGTTGGAAAAAGATATTCCAAAATAATGGACTGAAGTATCAAGCTGGTATAGCAATTTTAATATCTAACAAAACAGACTTCAAACAAAAACTAATCAAAAGATGGCACAGTGCAATACATATTCAAAGATAACCAGCAAGATAACATTTCAATACTTAACATCTATGCCCCAAACATAAGAGCACCCAATTTATAAAAGAAAAACTTCTGTAGCTTGCATCACATCCTGGCCCTGATAAATGGATAGGGGAAGACTTCAATACACCACTCACACCAAAGACAGGTCCTCCAGCCCAAACTGAACAGAGAAATATTCCAGCTAACTAACATCAAAAACTAAATATACCCAAATAATGTTTACAGAACATTCCACCCAAACAAAAAGATTATTCCCTCTTCTCAGAAAACTCATATACTGTTCTCCAAAATTGATGAAATACTTGAACAGTGGAAGTATCAAAAGATATAAGAAACTAGAAATAACCTCCGGCATCCTATCAGACCACTATGGTTTAAAGCAGCACATCATCGATAATAAAAACAGTAGAAAGCTTACAAACTCATGGGAATTGAACAACTCGCTACTGAATAAAAAAATAGAGCAAGACTGATATAAAGAAATTAAAGACTTTCTAGAAGTCAATGAAATGAATACACAACATATCAAAACTCACAGTACACAATGGAAGTGTTGACCAGAAGACAGGCCATAGCACTATTTTTTCCATTCAGAAAAAAAAAAATCAGAGTGATCTCTTACTAGCAACTTAACATCGCACATAAATACTCTAGAACAAAGAAAGTAAGCATAACCAAAAGGAGTAGACACTGAAAAACTATTGAACGGTGTCTTCACTGGTAAAACCGAATGTTTCCACAGGAAAAAAAAATGGTGGATCCTATCAAAATTGATAATGATTAGATTTGAATAGTAGAGATCTCCTGACTAAGCAGAGGTAACAGTTCATCAGACAGTGTGGTCATTCAGTCCAAACTAACTTAATAAAGACTAAAGTTTTCTTCTTAAATAAAAAAGGATACTTTTGTTGTTTCATATTAAAAACAGGTAAGAGTTTTAAAATGTTTTAAGTAAATTGAAAGGTATAAACTTGTTTGAGTTGGAATAATTTGGAGTGAATATAACATATTTGAGCAGCATGGTGATAGACCATGCATTTAATCCCAGCAGAGACAAGCAGTTCTCTATTAATTAGTAGTTTTCTAAATTCAGGAGTTACAATGACAGGGTGTTGGTGGTTCATAGCCTTAATCCCAGCATTTGGGAGGCACATACCTTTTACATATGGCCTGGGAGGCAGAGGCAGGCACATAGAATTTACAGTGATTTTTTTTAAAAGCTGCTTTTAAAAGGCAGGCTGAAAATCAAATTGAATGCCTTTTATTATCTAGCAATAAATACACTTTAAGGTATATTTGTAAACTTTCAAAGATTTTTTTAAACGTAATTAATATATTATACTTTTTCTATTTCCAAAAACCATTTTGCACTATAAAAGATATAATATGCCTAAAAGGTACAACCCTCACCTCTGAATTAGGGATGGGTCAGGGTTTTGATTTAATCTTTTCAGGAGAATAAAATCATCCAACTAAAGAATATGGAGACCACTGGACACAAGAAACTTCTGAAGAAAATGACAGATCACCAAAAGAAAATGTCAAAAGAGAAGGAATAAACTGGCCAAATGGTATCACTCACCTTCATGTTGTCTCTTCTGCCTTCTACAGACCTAAGTGCAAATTGCCTTTATGGGATTGCTAAAGAACAATCCAAAATCTCTATCTCATATCAGAAAAGCCACCTGGTAAGAAACAGAGGAAAACAGAAAAATAAGGGAGGATTCTATTGTCATGAATCTCATAGTCTTCTGGCATGGTGTGACTTCTGTACTTAACACAAAGTTCAATAATCAAGAATGTGTACAGTGTTTGTGAAAGAATGAGGAGGTGAGAAAAAAAGCCAAAAACATAAGCCTAAATTATAGCCAAGTTTACATGAAAAGATATTTTAAGCACCACTACTTTCTACTGCCCAGGCCACAAAGTCCTCACTTCTCTGGACAATCAAGAAGGGTTGGAGGCCAAGGGTCTCTGCCAAGATCACCACATGGAGACCAACCGAACCACAGCCTGAACCACAGTCTGAACCACAGTCCATCTCATTCAAAGCAAAACAGGCTGTGATAGCTCAGCAGCCTGCTATTCCTGGCCTGGGGACAATGGCCCGACACTCAGCATGACATGGTCTGGTCTCACTCACAGCTCTTTAGAGCTACATCAGAGGAAAATCCCAGAACAAACCCATAAGCTATCTCCAAATGTTGCTCCTGATTGTTAGGCCTGCCCAGAGTACATCATTATCTTGAACAATAGAGCTGAGTCTCAGGACAGTAGTAGATCCTCTACCAGTGGATCAAAAATCAAATGATGCAGATAGCAGAGGCATTCTAGCTTTGTCCTAATCCCATGGGCACACAGAAACCTAGTGTTGTTATAAAATAATGAAAATCCCAATTATTCGATTTTAAAACATGCTAGTGCAGAGAGGCAAAGAAAGCACCCATCTGACCATTGTACTCACCTCACCTCTAAGAGGAAAAAGCCCCAAAAGCTCACCAGCTCAGATGACAGCTCAGGGGGGATAGGCTAAAGGAACCCAAGGCCAAAGGCTTCTAGCTTGAAGCTCAAAAAGCCCAAAATCTACAAAGCTAAAACTCCTTCTACTTTTACCCTCTGTCTTAAATACATTTCAGCTGAAAGTTCCACTTACTCTTTAATACCTGTCAGCTGGTTTCTTGCTTTGCCTCTTGACCTAGAATTAACATTATTAAATCCTGTGCACAGAGAGCTTTTGAATTAAAGGCATGTTCTAGGGCTGACGGAACCATACCATAATCACCTGTTTAAAATAAATTGTAAATTCTTGGAATTAAGATTTGTGTTAGGGCTCACCCACACCAAACAAAGCACGGGTTTTTACAGTTCACAATCTCAGGGATCACACTGGGATCAAATATCCTGCAACATCTTCATCTTGGAAATGTTTTAAAATACAATCTTTCAGTGTACCAGGGCAACTGCTCATCTTCCCAGATACAAGCCATTTATGTTGCACATTCCATTACACACTCAGTGTCCAGTGCAGTCACCTCTACCTCATAGTTGGGAAGTCCTTCATCGAAACTTCAGTCAAAGCCAAAGAGTAACAACCATTAAAGAAACAAATATCCATGAATTTGAAAGAAAGGAGTAGTTAATGGGAGCTCAACAAAAATGAGATATAAAACAAAAAGGATATGGCTGTACCTAGGAATATTGGAGTAGAAAATTTATTATAGATAGACGAGAGAACATAGTCAGACACAGGGAAATCTGGGACACTCTAGAGTTGACATGACCCTGAGCTATGTGAGACAAGAGGAGAGAGGGAAGTGGAGAGCCAGAACAAAGGGCCAGGAGGATAAATGATAAATGAAAAAGACCAGGTAACCAAAATGGTTGGAATACATAAGGAAGGACAGCTGGGAGGAGGACAGCTCAACTCCTGGGCTAGAGATCTGTGTTTGACACCCATACCTTGTAACAGGTAAGGATTGAGGGATGCTGGGAGAACATGACAGCCACATCTATTTGATTGTTAAGTAGCCACCATAACCATTCATACCAGCATTTGAGACATAAGAGTAGAGAGGAATGAGAAGGTTGAAATGATTTCATTATAATCTCAAAAATTCTTTTTAAAAGTTGAAAATGGCTTTAAGGTCCAATATTCTTCAGGTATATAGTAGAGCACACAAAGTATTACTCACACCTTTATTCTCAGGTTGTTCATTTTCAAATGGGGAGAGAGGAAAGCATTCCTGTTAGGCACTCCACCCCACTTTGTCCAGATCTTCTGTGTGTTTGAACTAGTGTAACTGTAGAAATTTGCTTTACAGAAACAAGTTTAGCAACTAATCCATATTCTTGATTCTCTTTGTGTATGAATCCCATCCCTAAGTGTACACTTTTCACTTTTACTGACCATCTAAAATTGATTACCTGACTCATTGCCATCTTCCCTCCTCCCCCTCCCTTTCTGTGTTGTGACAACATCAGCTTCAAAGTACGTCAGTGAACTCAATTCTTACACAGGTCCCTCTTTATTTGTAATCACCCACCTGCAAACAAACAAACAAACAAACAAAACCCAGGGAGGTCAGTGGACACTCATTCACTGATCTCTTTTACTTCACACTGACTAGTCAGGGCCCGCCTGAAAGGAGTTGCAGGATTATGTTCTAGGCATTGGGCAGTAGAGTTGAAAGACCCCCGAGGGGTATCTTCCGTCAGGGAGACCCCCTCCCAAGGATCAACGAGACCAGTTGTACGGATGCAAACAGCAAGAGGCTTTATTCGGTACACAGGTACCTGGGGCGACAAAGTCTCTCGGAGGACTTGCGCGCCCTCTGGTGTGGAAAGCTGGGGTTTTTATTGGGTTTCAGAGCAGAAGCGCGAGTACAGAAGCGAGAAGCATGGTTACAGGGAGCTGATTGGTACATTTAAATGAGACCACAATTTGAGTCAGAGTTTGGCAGGGACACCAGGATACCAGGAACTGGGTGGTCGAAACGGTCATAATGACCCCTAACCGTGGCCGCCACCTGTTGTTTTTCTCAGGACTCCTATCTCAGCTGGAACAGTCCCACAGATATCCCATGAGGGTGGTCAACACAAGTTGTTTTTAGCTCAGCTGGGGCAGCCTGACCGCAGATATCCCAAGGGAGCGGCACAGCCAGCACAGCTGGGTTTCTCAGTAATTTTCCAGTTCCCCACCTAGCCTTCAGAGTTTCTCAAAACAGTGATATACCACAAAATGGCATTAGCTATGTTCAACTTAGGGTGAGGCGGGGGTCTTTCATTCCCCCATTTCTCTTCTAACTTAGAATGGAATCTTCCATTCTAGGACCTAGGGAGAGTCAATTTCTGTACCCTGCTGTTTGAGCTGATGATACTGCTGGGTTAATACCAACGGTTGTATGACAGAGAGACGGTCTTTCATGAACTGGATCAGCCGATTCAGGATACAAGGCCCGAATAACAGAATCAAGAGGATTACGATTAGGGGGCTCATGAGGGAGGAAACGAGGGTGGTGAACCAGGGGGCTTTATTGAACCAACTCTCGTACCAGTTTTGTCCCTCCTTGAAGAGTTTTTCTCTCTGGCTAAGTCTTTCCCTAAGCTTGGCCACATTATCTCTAACTAAGCTAGTATGGTCGGCATAAAAGCAACATTCTTCTTTTAAGGCTGCACATAATCCCCCTTCTTGTAGGAAGAGGATGTCTAGTCCCCTTCGGTTCTGTAAGACCACTTCTGACAGAGAGGTTAAGGATTTCTCTAGAGCACTTACTGATTCTTCCAATGCCTGCAAGTCGGTATGCATAGCCTGTTATAGTTGTTGAAATTGACTGGTTGCTGTTAAGGCGGTGGCCCCAGTCCCAATTCTGGTGGCAATGCCTCCAACTGTTAGTCCTCCTAGCATTATTGCCAAAGTCAAAGACAGGGGTTCCCTATGGTACCGAATTCTTCCCTCAAAGTGTCTGTAGACATAGTCTGGTTCATGATATACTATTTTAGGCCATAATTCAATGAGAACACAAAAGTCAGAACCAGTATTCCAGCCTTGAGCCGATATGCAGGGGGTTAGGCCGGTATTGCAGGCCCAAAAGGTACTATTGGGGCCAACCAGGTAATAATTTCCTGCGTCAATGCTGGCAGTGGAATTACAAAGTTGCTGATAAGCAGCAGGTATCATTCCGACACAGAGTCCCTGCCCAGACACCTTGGACAGGGTCAATTTATGTTGAGCAGAGGGATAGCAGCTCACTGGGGGGCTGGTATGGTTAGAAAAATTACCTATTATAGCCAATCCTTCGTAATAGGGTGGAGTTGAAACCAGGCACAACCAACATTCTTGGGTCCGGTTGGGATCGGAGTGATTTAACACCTGATAGGCTCCTGCAACTAGATTAAGCAGTCTATCTCCTGACCCAGGCCTCTGAGGCTGCATAGTGGGGCCCATGGCAGTTGGGCTAAGGGAAGAAATGGAAGTATTTGGAGTTGTTGGCAGCAGGAGTGGAGGTCTTGGTTGAGAGGGCCTCCTCTGATCTGATAAGACCGGGTTGGGGCCCACAGATTTAGTAGTAGGTAAGGTCTTCTTAAGCCTAATTCTAAAAGTGAGGCCTATATCTTTTCGATCTTTATAAACCCTAAGGCCCCATCTAAAACCTTGGGACGTCCAAGTCTGTTGTTTACCTTGGGGAGTAAATTGAATCAACAGGGGATTGCACCATCCTTTGGTTGCATCCTGGGGATTACATACCCCTTTTGTTGTTAGAAAGAAGGGCGTATTAAGTGGGACATGTTTCCAGCTTTTTCTCTTTACTGTAATATAGTCCCAGGAAGAGGAGGGCTTCCAATAAGTGTCTCCCAAGGTTTCACAGCCCCATGAGGCACAAAAATATTGATCTGCCCACCCACATTTATGATTGAGAGATCTATTCCGATGTGTGCCAGGACAGACATAGATACCCCATACCCCACTGCCAGAGGGACCCCGTAAAAGAGCCCTCCCGACTGAATTGATACAACTTGGATGGGTGGCCCATCCTGGGGTTTTTCGTTCTGGTGCTCGGCCCCCAGGTGGAGGCCAGAAAATATCAGGAACTGCCCAATCGGTGTCTGCTCCAAGGGCAAGGGCACAGAGATCTACTTCTAAATCTGGCTAATGGGGCTGTACCCCAATAGAGGAGCTTTCCTTAACAATATCTCCAGCCTGGTTTTCAATGACCCAAGTATAATTATAAACCTGGTGTGGGGAAGCATGGGCCACTCCTAGACTTAGAGTGAGACAAGCTTATTAGGGTTCCCCACGAGTCAGTCTTATCTTTAATGGATTTTGAGTGTGGTGAAGTTTCCATTTCTTAGTCGAGTCGGTGTCCTTTTCTTGGGCCTCTAGGTTGGCTGCCTTAGCGTGGGAGGCGTGGACCCAGGCGGCGATGCCGTCTACCTTTATGGCGGTGGGTGTTGTCAGCAACACCGTATAGGGTCCTTTCCAGCGCGGTTCCAAGTTCTTGATCTGATGCCGCCGTACCCAAACCACGTCCCCAATTTGGAACCGATGTGGCACCGTTGGCTGATTTAGTTGTTCCTTGTATGCTGCCGCCAGGGGTCTCCAGACCTCTCGTTGTACAATTTGCAAAGCCTGCAAATGAGCTTGGAGAGAAGGTGTATCAACAAAAGAGGCTATATCAGAGTCAAAGAAGTGAGCAGCTGGTGGTGGAGCACCATAAAGGATCTCAAAAGGGGTGAGTCCATGGGGGCCCGGTGTATTCCGGGCCCGATACAATGCTAGGGGAAGGAGGGTCACCCAGTCTCTTGTGGCAGTTGCAAGCGTCAATTTGGTTAAAGTCTCCTTAATTGTTCTATTCATGCGTTCTACCTGTCCTGAGCTCTGGGGGCAGTATGCACAATGTAGTTTCCAATCAATCCCCAGCAATGTGGCCACTGACTGACTTACCTGGGAGACGAAAGCAGGTCCATTGTCGGAGCCCAATGCCTGTGGCATACCATACCTGGGGAAGATTTCTTCTAGAAGCTTTTTGGTGACAACTCTGGCAGTTTCATGTTTGGTAGGGTAGGCTTCTACCCATCCAGAAAAAGTGTCCACGAAATCCAGTAAAAACCGGTATCCATAGAGTCCAGGCTTTACCTCGGTGAAGTCAATCTCCCAATGGGTGCCGGGGCGGTGTCCTCAAACTCTGGCCCCTGAGCCTATCTTATTGCGAACTGCGTTGACTCGGGCGCATGCCGTGCATTTCTCAATTACCTATTGTAGAATTTTATCCTTCCCCAATAAATAATGGGTGTCCTCCTCCCTTGCAAGGAGGGTCTTCATCTTTTTGTAAATCAGGTGGGTTAGCTTATGGAGATAATCAATCAAGAAATAGGTCATCCGTTGAGGCCACACTGGTTTTCCCTCTAGTATCCACCTCTGAGTCTCGGGTTGGTAGGTGGCCCCCATTCTTCTTAGAAGAACTTGGTCTTCCTCACTATAGTGGAAGTGGGATTTCCAAGTGGGGGAAGACTCTGCCTCGGCTGGCTTTATGGCTAAAAGTTGGGAGGCGTCTGAGTTCCCTCTTATTGCTACTTCCCGGGCAGTTACATCCGCTAAGCGGTTGCCTTTGGCTTCTCGGCTGTCCCCCTTTTGGTGGCCTGGGCAGTGGATGACACTCAGTTTTGAGGGCAGAAATAATGCTTCAAGTAGGGCTAGTATTTCAGTTTTGTTTTTGATTTGTTTTCCTTCTGAGGTAAGCAACCCTCTTCTCTGATATATTTCCCCATGGATGTGGGCAGTGGCAAAGGCATAGTGACTATCAGTGTAAACGTTGAGCTTCTTACCTTCTGCCATCTGGAGGGCCTGTGTTAGGGCAACGAGTTCAGCCTGCTGTGCCGAAGTGCCAGGTGGTAGGGCCCTAGCCCAAATTACCTCCGTCTCAGTGGTGACTGCGGCCCCTGCTCTCTGTTCTCTGTTGTCCAGAAAACTGCTCCCATCAGTGTACCAGGTGAAGTCGGCATCAGGGAGGGGCTGGTCGGTCAGGTCAGGCCGGGTGCCATGTACCTCTGCGAGTATCTGGAGACAGTCATGAGTTTCTGGCCCCTCTGGTAGGGGAAGCAGTGTTGCTGAATTAAGGGCTACCATGGGACCAAAATATACTCGATCAGTGTCCAGCAGTAGGGCCTGATAGTGGTTCACACGGGCATTGGAAAGCCATCTGCCCGGAGGTTGTTTAATCAGGGCTTCCACTGCATGAGGAGCTAAAATCGTTATTGGCTGTCCCATAGTCAGCTTGCCAGAGTCTTTAATCAAGAGGGCAATTGCTGCCACCATCCTCAAACAAGGGGGCCATCCTGAGGCCACTGGGTCCAGTTTCTTGGACAGGTAGGCAACCGGGCGCCTCCATGGTCCTAGTTTTTGAGTCAGAACCCCCTTAGCATATCCCTGTTTTTCATCCACAAACAACTCAAAGGGCTTGTTTAAGTCCGGCAGCCCTAGCGCAGGGGAGGTCAGCAGGGCCTCTTTTATGGCTGCATAGGCTCTCTGCTGCTCATCCCCCCAAGTAAAGAGAGTCCCTTGTTTGGTAAGTGGGTAAAGCGGCGCAGCCATCTCTGCAAATCCTGGTATCCAAAGGCGGCAAAACCCCGTCGTACCCAGGAACTCCCTTAATTGCCTTTGGTTTTTGGGCACCGGAATTTTCAAAATTGTCTGCTTCTGTGCCTCTGTCAGCCATCTCTGTCCATCTCTGATTTGATAGCCCAAGTATTTAACCTGCCTCTGGCATATTTGGGCCTTTTTAGCTGAGGCCTGGTATCCTAGAATTTTCAAAGTCCTCAAAAGGGCCTTTGTTCCCTCTTTACATTTTTCCTCAGTTTCTGCTGCCAAGAGGAGGTCATCCACATATTGGAGCAAAATCAAGGCAGGGTGATGAACCCTGAAATCTGCCAGGTCCCGGTGTAATGCCTCATCAAATAAGGTGGGGCTGTTTTTGAACCCCTGCGGAAGTCTGGTCCAAGTAAGCTGACCTGATATTCCCAATTCTAGGTCCTTCCACTCGAAGGCAAAAATGGGCTGACTCTGAGGGTGCAGCCTCAAACAAAAAAATGCATCCTTAAGGTCTAGTACCGTATACCAGGTATACCTCAGAGGAAGCCCAGTTAACAAATTATATGGGTTAGGAACTGTAGGGTGTATATCCTCCACCCTTTTATTGACTTCTCTCAAGTCCTGCACCGGGCGGTAGTCTTCCGTCCCTGGCTTTTTAACCGGGAGGAGAGGTGTATTCCAGGGGGATTGACAAGGTACTAAGATGCCCTGATCTAAAAGCCTCCGAATGTGAGGCCTAATTCCTTGGTAAGCCTCATGCGACATCGGGTATTGCTTGATGGAAACAGGAGTTGCTGATGCTTTTAGAATGACCATCAGGGGCGGCTGTCGAGTTGCGAGACCCATCCCTCCTGTTTCTGCCCAGACTAAAGGGAACTCTTTTAGCCAATTAGTCATTTCTTGTGGCCAAGGCCTTTCAAGTTCATGAAGTTTGTACTCATCTTCCAGATTTATGGTTAACACATGTAAAGGCTGTCCCTGGGGCCCAGTAACATGGGCCTTAGTCCCTTCAAAGTGGATTTGTGCCCTGAGTTTCATTAATAGATCTCTCCCCAACAGAGGATAAGGGCAATCAGGAACATGTAAAAAGGAGTGGGTCACCTTACCGGTGGCAAGTTGTACTCTTCTTTTGGTGGTCCATCAGTACCTCTTTATTCCGGTGGCTCCCTGAACCCACGCCGACTCATCAGTCAGGGGTCCCGGTGAGGTGGTGAGTACTGAATGCTGGGCTCCAGTATCCACCAAGAAGGTGACAGGTTGCCCCCCCACATTAAGAGTTATCCTGGGTTCAGGGGGAGGCTCCTGACCCCAACCTCCCTAGTCTTCCAGGTTCAGCAAAGCCTCCTGGGGTTTAGGCTTTCTTGGCCCTCTTGTTCTCTTTCTTGGACAATTTCGGGCCCAATGTCCTTTTTCCTTACAATAGGCGCATTGATCTTTGTCTACCCGTGGACCCCAGCGGTCTCCCATGCCCTGTCTACTCTGTCTCTGTCCTGACACTACTGTGGCCATTAACTTGCTAAATTCTCTATTTCTCTTATGTTCTCTCACTTCCTCTCTTTCCTCTGCTTCTTTTCTTAACCTTTCATCTCTTTCTTCCTGTGTTTCTCTCTTATTAAAAATCTGCTCTGCCTCCTTCAGCAAATCCTGCACCGTACTCTCTCTCAAATTTTCAAGCCTCTCTAACTTCTTTCTAATATCTGGGGCCGACTGCCAGATGAAAGACATGGCTATATTAGTAGCTTGGCCTGGGTCTTCTGGGTTATAGGGAGTGTACATACGGTATGCCTCCTTGAGTCTTTCTAGGAAAGCGGAGGGGGATTCTTCAGGTTTCTGAGTTACTAGCTTAACCTGAGCCAAATTAGTTGGGCGCCTTGCAGCCCCACGGAGACCCGCTATGAGCAACTGGTGATAGAGACGTAGGTGTTCCCTACCGCGTTCAGTGGAGAAGTCCCAATTGGGCTGTTCCAAGGGGAAAGTGGCATCAATCCTGTGTGGCAACTGGGTGGGCTGGCCATCTTCTCCTGGGACATTTTTGCGTGCTTCCATGATGACCCGCTGCTTTTCTTCAGTGGTCAGCAGGGTCTGGAGCAACTGTTGGCAATCGTCCCAGGTGGGCTGATGGGTCACTAGAATAGACTCGATTAGTGCTGTGAGCCTAGAAGGGTCTTCAGAGAAAGGGGGGTTATTATTTTTCCAATTATATAAGTCAGACGCGAAAAGGGCCAGTATTGGAGTTGGCGATCAGGCCCTGTTCGCAGCGGAAAGGCCTGAGAGGAGGGGTTGGGAGGAACTTCCCGATGCCCCCTCAATCGTCCTGCCACTGGGGACGAGGGGGGTTCTTCCTGGGGTTCCCATCTAGTGGCTGCCCCCTCTGGCTCCCGAAAGAGGTCTGGGTTTCTGTATGGAGGGGGCTGTTCAGTCAAAAGGTCCAGAAGAGGGCCATCGTCTGCTGGCAGTATTGGGGGAGTCTTCTTACGCCCAGAGGTCTCTCCTGGAGCCGGCTTCATGAGGACCGGGTAAAGTGTAGAGTTAGCCGGGGTTGGAACCAGCGGGGGAGGAAAAGAGGGGGCAGATGGGGTAGGTTTCGGGTAAAGGGAAAGGAAAGGTTTTACCCATGGTGGGGGGTTTTTGACCACAGACTCCCATGTGATGATATAGGGAACCTGGTCAGGATGTCCATGGGGTCCCGGATCCATGACCTTAGCTTTCACCTGTAAAATAATGTCCAGGTTAAAGGTGCCATCTCGTGGCCAGCCTACATCAAAGGTTGGCCACTCAGATGAACAGAGGGTATCCCATTTTCCTTTTCGCACTTCCACCTAGAGGTTGTTGGCGATGTCTCGAACTTCCTTGAAGTGCTGCAGAGTCAAACTTTTGGGGGTGGCAACAGTTTGTCCCATATTTTCAAATAGATAAAAAACACTTATCACACTTACTATAAAGACGAGACAGACAGAACACAACACAAGCCGCGCGGCACGAGAACGACGTAAGCCAGAAAGCAAAAATTCAGATGGAGACTGCGTTGGAGGTCCGGTTCCTCCGTCTCCCAGATGAAACACGTAGCCTTCGAACAGGGGCGGGGCCCCGAGAAGTCTGAGTCGGCTCATGCTTCCAGACAGAGGAGAGCCGAGAAATCGGCTCTCTCCCCTTCAGATGGGAACTGAGAAAACGGCTCCCTACAGAACACTCCTGAGAAGTCTCCCAGGAGCCACGGAAAGAAAGTCCGAGTCCGTCAACTCCTTTCGATTTCCGCAATACAGATGACTTGGGCCAAGCCTCAGACCACAGGGGGGCTCGAACCCCCTGGAAGCAGACACACACAGAACAGACTGCTTAACACCACGATACACAAGACTCGCAGAACAAAAAGCCGGCAGTCTTACCTCCCGATGGGTCGGTGGTCCCTGGGCAGGGGTCTCAGATCTCGCTGGGGCCTCCAAATGAAAGACTCCCGCTGGGGTGTCTTCCTTCAGGGAGACCCCCTCCCAAGGATCACCGAGACCAATTCGGATGCAAACAGCAAGAGGCTTTTATTTTGATACATGGGTACCCGGGGTGACAAAGTCTCTCGGAGGACTTTGCGTGCCTCTGAGGGGAAAGTTGGGCTTTTTATAGGGTCTCAGAGCAAAAGCGCAGGTACAGAAGCGAGAAGCATAGTTACAGGGAGCTGATTGGTACATTTTCATGAAACTGCAATTTGAGTCAGAGTTTGGCAGGGGCACCATAATTATCAGGAACTGGGTAGCTCTCATCCTTGGGACCGCCACCTGTTGTTTGTCTTAGGGTCCCTATCTTGACTGGGAAAGTCTGGCTGTCTGTCCTTGAGCCTCTATCTCGGCTGAAACAGACAGCTTTACTGACTTCCTCAAGTGTGTGGTCAGCACTAATTGGTTTTTGGCTCAACTGGGGCAGCCTTGACCACAGATATCCCAGCAGCTGGGTCTCTTCAGCTAGTCCCCCCCCCCCTTAGCCCACAGAGTTTCTCAAAACAGTGCTGTACAAAATGGCATTAGCTGCTTCTAACTTGGTGAGGCAGGGGTCTTTCATTCCCCACTGGGAGACCACGGTAACCAGGGCTGTCCTGCAGCAGGGAAGCTTTCTGGTCCACCCCACCCCCCATCCACCGCGGTCCCAGCCTGGAAGAGTGTTCCTGTTGGGACACTGAGGAATGCTTTTCATGCCTGCTTCCCGCTTAGGTGTAGGGAAAGGGGTCATTGGTGCCCCTCGGGTTTGCACACTTAAAGCCTCCCTCCTGCCCTCGTCCTTCCTCATAGCGAAAGGTGGTGAGCCTTCCTTCATGGCATCCTCATGCTCAGCAATGATCGCATGGACTATGTGGAGCAGATGATTCCCTATTTGCCCACCTTCTGGCCCTTTATCCAAAGATTGCCACCATCTGGTTGGTTCTGGACCTGATGCTGAAAAGGCAGGAGAGTGGTTCCACCAGGGATCTAGCCAGCTCTCAGATCTTCTCCTGCTGTTTCCCAGGGCCAGTGCCCTGTGCCCTCACAGAACCAGATGTGTGAGTCCCATCAGCCTGAGTCCCAGGCCAGACCCCTTAAAGTGACATGGCCAAACATGGGCGATTGGGGTAGGGGTGGGGCTCTAACAGGTACCATTCACCTTCCCCAGGGAATGTCACATACCACCCTTTCTCATGCCCTGAGCGACCTTTCCCCATTTGTGTAAAGGATTCTGGACCCCATTTGCGGTGTTTGTTATGGATGGAGCCCCTAGCACCCCCAAACCCATCCCTGGGAAGATTCTAATAGTTCCTTCTAGATGTCTGGGTGGCTTGGGGATACGGGGCCTTAGGGGTAACACCCCCGTGGAATGTCACAGGTATAGAACCTTCAGGCGGAAAAGCAGACAAAGACATGAGTAGGCTAGGGGTGGAGGGGGAGGTGAGCAAGAAGGGGCGTTTGGGGCCAGGGAGTAGGGCCAGTTTTGTCCAGGAGCCTCACCTTTGGGGTTCTCTCCCTAGGGACTGTCCCCGTGACCTCACCTGGTGGTAGAGGACAGAGGTTTCCCACTGGGCACCTTGGTTTTGAGCAGCAGAGGGAGAGACAAAAAAGGAAAGGCTCTGGGGGATACCAATGCCTCCCCCTCACAGTTCCAAAGAGAGGCCAGGCTCCCGACACCGTGTCCCTCTGCCCTGCTCTCACCCACAGTGCCATCTTCTCATTCTTGTCCCAGTGGCTGCAGAAATTCCCCCAGGATTTCTCTGGGGCCCCCGGACCTGACCATCTTCAGGCGGCTGCTGGACTATGCCAGGATCCATGTGCCCACTGCAGAGTTGGACTGCCAATCTGGGGAGATCCTCCGGGCAATGGATAAGCCCGGGATAAGCTGAAGCCCGAGAAGGAGGAGGAGGATAAGGACCTGGGGAAGGCTCCTTGTGAGGCAGCAGCTGATTCCAACCCCGTGTCCCACAGGGGAAGTGTCCTGAAGCTCTGTCCAAGGAAGCAGAGGAGGAAGACTGTCAAATCGACTGTTCTGCGGGTAAGAAAGGTGACTGTGCATTCCCTGGCATGGAGAGGCCATCTTGGGTTAGCTCACCCCATTCTGCGTGCCTTCAGGCTGCTCCCTTATCGCAGATGACGGCTCACCCCTTTCTTTGCTCAGATCTGGGGCTACTTGGGGCCTCAACTGCAGAGCTGCCCTTGCAAGACACCTTGGTGGCACAGGAGAAACGGAGCCTGGCTTTGGGGGCAGATGCTAAGCCCCAAGAGGATGCTGAGCTCCTGGATCCCATGGCTGCAGGATCCCCAGTCTTGCCAGAAGCTGGACCAGTGCAACCTCTGGCTTTAGCATCAGAGGACGCACAGGCCCTTGTGGACTTGGCAGATGAGCTACTGTTTCTCTCCACTGTAGTGCACTTGGGGGCACCCAATCCCCTGTCCCCACTGCCCGAGGTAGACATATAGTTGGTACAACTGCTGGCTGAGCTGCACCCAACGCCTGCTCCCCTTAGAGAAAAGATTCCCTTAATTTTGTATATTATTTTGTATATTTTTAAATTGCTGTTTTTCACTCTTGTGTTATTGTTGTTGGTTTTATACTATTATTATTTAAAAGGTGTTGCTTACTCAACTTAAGTGATGTATTCAGAGATGGGGCCTCCCCATCAGCCTACAGTGGTGGCTTAGCCAAGGGGTATGGAGCCTGTTTTTGTCGAGAGTTTCCTGCAAGTTGGGCATGTGCATCCATCTATAGAAGATGATGCCAGGTGTGTACTTGGTGCCCAGGGGGCCTACTGGGATAGATTGAGCCCCAGAAACAAAGCCCAACAGGGCCAATGCTTGACAGCAGACTTTTGGGGCCACAGCTGGGCCAAGAGCTAGGCTCTGAGGATCAGGACCAGGACCAGGAACAATACCAGGACCCAGGTCTGTGTGCACTATCCCTGAGGGGAAAATAACACTATAATTTGAGATACAGAGTACATTTTGATATTTCTACATAGCCATGCCTGTTTTAGAACTCAGTCTTTGGAGCTGGTCATGGTGGCACACACCTGCAATCCCAGCACTCAGGGAAGAAGAGACTTGAATTTGAGGCAAGCCAGGTCTACAAAGTGAGTCTAGGACAGCCAAGGCTACACAAGGAAATTCTGTCTAAAAAACAAACAAATAAATGAATGAACAAACACAAAAGAGATTTCATTCTATGGACTAAGTTGACCACAATCTCAGAAAGATTAGCTTGCCATTGACTCCCAGTTCTAGGATGACAGGGATGCACCTCTGAGCCAAGCTAATATATTTTTAAAATGACCTATCCTACTCTCGAATCAAGGAATGATAGGATAAAATAAGATGTACAAAGGTACCATTTTCTTTTAATGAACAGTAATAAGTCTTCAAAATCTATATTTATTTACACTTCCAAATCATTTCTGATGTTGTCAGTAAGTGGGTTTTCTCCTTTGCTTTAATTTCATCCATTGAAAAATGTATGTATGTGCCAGTGAGAAGACAATTTATTGCTGTTAACTATCTGTTTACATCCCACACATGAGTTTTCTACATGAAACCCAAAGAGTCTTTTGGCCAGTGAAAAAACTGGTGCTTAGTTAGGTTTTAAAATGATTTATGTATGTGCTGCTGTGTGAATTTGTGTATACAATAGCCCAAGTATAGAAATATTAGAAAAAATTTATAGGAGCAATATGGGCTACCCAGAAATTGAGCTCAAATCATCAGGCTTAGAAACAACCAACTATGCCCACTGACACAATTCTCTGACATTCACTTGTAAATCTGAGACAGTGTTATGAATAAGTCTTTACTCCTAAGAATGAACTAACACATTCCAAAACATGACAGCATTATATTATTTTAATTTGAAAATAGTATTCATTATTCAAGTATTTCATGATCTTCCATCCTTATGTGACAATAGGTTTATAATCCAGATAGAAGACAATATTTTACTGATGTAATATTTCAGTAAAATTATTTGAGGATAAACTCAATGAACTCACCTGGGAATGTTTATGTAAGCAAAACTGACAACATGACTTTGAACATCATATAACAATGACCAAAATAAACCCCACAAAGCTGTAACCAACTCTTCACACATCTGTCATGGCCTAAGAACCCATAGTAACATTACACACAGACAACATGCTTTTTGAAATAAAGATCATTGCTGTTACATTATTTAGCACCTCTATATAATTCTCTCAGAATGCAGTACTTCAACATTAGGTGCCGTATAGTAACTAATGGAAACATGAAGAAGAATGGAACTTTAAACTATATGTGTGTTTGTGAGTGTATACATATATATGTATGTATATAGTCATACGCACCTACAGATACACTATTAAGCATTTTAACATTAACGTTGGTAAAAATAGACACATCCAGGGAATATCTTCCACCATTTGATGTGTACTCAGAAGGCTGACAAATGAGAATCAAGATTTCAAATGTGGCTTTGCCTAATTACTGGCATTCAAAACAGGCTTGAAAACAAACATCTTAAAGGAATTTGTGAAAATGAAAAACAAAAGCACTGTGCTTTCTCAGAGACCCTTCCTTGAAAAGCATGATTACACACTACCTGATATAAATAAACAATGGATCTCATAGATGATGGAAATCCCATTCTATACTTTGCATCAGAAAAATACTATCACCAAGTGGAAATGCATTAGATCAACAGCAGCCACAGAAAGAATATCAGAATGACCTAATAAATGTCAGTTATTTGATTTGATATACATACAGCAAACTTTGATAGCTACTCCATTGTTTCAAAATATAGAACACAACCACAATTGGTGACCTCCTCCACTACATTATAAGTGAACATGGTAAATAATTTACTTCATCCAAGGCCATGTTTCTTTTCATAATTAGATTCTTAGGGTGTACAGATATTAGTATGTTTATCCTGTATTATATGTCTAATACCCACTTATGAGTGAGTATATACCCTATGTGTCTTTCTGCTTCTAGGATACCTCACTCAGGATGATCTTTTCTAGATCCCACTATTTGCCTGCCAATTTCATGATTTCCTTATTTTTAAATGCTGAGTAGTATTCACTTGTGTAAATGTACCACAATTTCTGTATCCATTCCTCAACTGAGTGGCACATGGGTTGTTTCTAGCTTCTGGCTATTACAAATAAAGCTGCTACAAACATGGTTGAGCAAATGTCCTTGTTGTATACTTGATCAAATTTTGAATATATGCCTAGGAGTGGTATAGCTAGATTTTGAGGTAGCACTATTCCTAATTTTCTGAGAAACTGACAGATTGATTTCCAAAGTGTTTGTACAAGTTTACATTACCACCAGAAGTGGAGGAGTGTTTCCCTTTCCACACATCCTCTCCAGCATGTGTTGTCACTTGAGTTTTTGATCTTACCCATTCTGATAGGTGTAATGTGATATCCTGGGTAATCTGATAGGTGTAATGTGATTTGCATTTTCCTGATGACTAAGGAAGACTTTTGAGGAGACAGGAGTTCCACAAGGAGAGCAACAGATGAAAAAATACTGGGTACTGGGGTAATTTTTGAGACTGATACTCCAACCAAAGACCATGCATGTAGATAACCTAGAACTTCTTCAACTCCTGCCCAGATATATTCCATGGTAGCTCAGTCTCCAAGTGAGTTCGCTAATAATGAGAACAGGAACTGTCTCTGATATGTACTTACCATCTGGCTCTTTGATCACCACCCCTTGAGGGGGGCATGCCACAGAGGACAATGCAGCCAGTTCTGATGAGATCTGATAGGCTAGGGTCAGATGGAAGTGGAGGAGGACCTCCTCTATCAGTGGACTTGGGGACAGAAATGGGAGGAAGTTAGGAGGCTGGGTAAAGGAGGGGATGAAGGATGGAGCTACAGCGTAGATACAATGTGAATAAACTGTAATTTACGAAAACAAATTTTTAAAAAGTGAAAAAAAAAAGAAACAACCTTCAAATATTAGAAGTTTTTTGTTTATATTCCAGGATGTTGTTTTTTGTAAAGAGATTTTCTGTATGGCCTTGACTGACCTGTCATACTTTCTAGACCAGGCAGGCCTTGAACTAACACAGATCCATTTCCTTCTGCGAGTCATAGTGCTAGTATTAGAGGCATTTGCCAACAATCCAGGCTTCGATTGTTTTAATTTAATTTAATGTTTTATTTTTGAGACATGGTATCTCAGTGCATCTTTGCCAGTCCAGGACTCTCTTTGTAAACCAGGCTGACTTTGAACTCACAGAGACCTACCTTCATCTGCCTCTCAAGTGCTGGGACTATGGATGTGTGTCACCATGCCTCATAAGACTTTCTTATAGCCTGTCACACTATGTGATTTCAGACATATCTAGCCACACATCTAGTCTGTTTTTTTAGACAAGGTTTATCTCTGTAGCCATGCATGTCCTGGGCTTTCTTTGTAAACCAGGGTGATATTGAAATTACACAGCAGCATGCTTGTGTCTCCTAGAGAGACAGGATTAGAGATATGTGCCACAAAGCCTGGCTCAGAATTTTATTTCAATCATATATATATATATATATATATATATATATATATATATATATATATATATATGATTAAAACATAAATTAAAACATTATTTTGTTTTCATCACATATATACATATATATGATATATATGGATATGATTAAAACAAAATGTATATATAACATATTTATTAAATATATTGGTTTTTATTACTATATTTAGTGAGTATATATTAATTATACATATGAATATTTTGGTATTTTGAGAGAGGGTTTCTCCTTTAAGCCCTGGCTATCTTGGACTAGATCTGTAGACCATCCTGACCTTGAACTCACAGAGACTGGCCTGCTTCTGCCTGGCAGATTGCTGGGATTAAAGGCCTATGCAAACTCTTAGTATTTAGGCACCTGCTTCTGGCTTTCCTAGTAACCTGTGATGTCATTATGTGTCGACAGCCAGGAAGGGCAGGCATGGTTACTTTGCTCCTTAAAAGAATCTTCCTGCCCAATTTGTCTCTCTCTTGGCCTCTCTTGTTCTCTTGCTATTGCCTTCTTGTCCTCTCCCCCTTCTCTGTTGGGGTGCCCCCTTCTCTCCCTTCCCCTATCATGTCCCATTCTCTCCTTCTCTGTCACTCTTCATCACCATCTGAGAGCCCACCCGACAATGCAAACAACTGTAAAAGACAAACAGCTATGACTATTCCCATTCTCAAATTAAAGCCAGAGGCATGAAGCTCTCAAACGGTAGGATGAACTGCTCTGAGATAGTTTTTTAAAAATAAGGGCAGGGTGAATTGTTTTGAGAAAACTAACAAACGGCCAAAAACTGCAATCAACTAGCTGTAAACTATCTTCATGCTATTCTTGCTGAACAATCAATGTATAGAGCAAAAGTGGCCAGATTTTTAAGTATAAAATCCATGTGCTTTGCTTACTCAGGGTCAGCTCCTGTCTTTGGAGGGGTGACCCAATCGTGATTGGAAAACAAACAAACAAACAAACAAACAAACAAACAAAAAAACCCTCTTGCTTTTGCATCAAGTCGTGGTCTGTGGAAGTTTCTGGGAAGGGCATGATTTTGAACTCCTGAGCTGTGAGACCCCAGGTCTTACATTTTTGCTGTGTTTGGCCAGGAAAGGGCATGCTCCTTCCCCAACCCTCATCAGACTGAGCCTGGAAGTCGAACTCGGAACAGGTTAGTCTGATTTCTGTTTTGCTTTGCTTGTTTCTGTCTTACCAATCTGTTTCTCTTTAGGGGCCTATCTGGTCCTTTTTTGGTCGTCTGATCAGTCATTGCAATAGATAGATGTGTCAGAATATTGCTTGACTAGGAACTGGAGGACACTCCAGTTTGGGAGGCTCAGAATGGCATGGTCCTCCTCCGTTCTGTTTCCTGTCAGAGATGGCTGCTGCCAGGCAGCTACCACCTTCAAGGGCGTCCTTATCTAATTGCCTGTCTTGTTCTCTTTGTCTCTATCGTTGTTCCCTCTTTGACTTTCTTGACAGACGACTTTATTATGGGACAGACTGTGACTACATCCTTATCCCTCACCATTGGTAATTTCTTGGAGGTGAGATATAGGGCACATAACCTTTCACGTGAAGTTAAAAAAAAAAAAAGGGGAAATGTCAAACTTTCTGTTCCTCAGAGTGGCCTACTTTTCAGATTTGATGGCCACACAAGGGCACCCTTCACCTTGACAAGATCCTTGCTGTCAAGATTAAGACCCTCCAGACTCCAGGAGGCCCTCTGTCTAAGGATCAGTGTGCATATTGCAAGGAGAAAGGACACTGGTTCAAGGATTGTCCTAAAAGGAAGAAAAAGGCAGAAAAACCAAACACCCGAGCCCTGGAGACCTGGGTCCTAACCCTGAGTGATGACAATTAGGGGGGATGGGGTTCAGTCCCCCTCCCCGAGTTCAGGGTAATTGTTAAGGTGGAGGGGAAGCCAGTCCACTTCTTGGTGGATACTGGCACCCAGCATTCTGTTCTGTTACAAGACTTTGGAGCTAAAAACGAGAAGAAATCATGGGTCCAAGAAGCCACTGGGTGTAAAAAATGCTCATGGACTACCTGAAGAATGGTGGACCTTGGAGTAGGCCAGGTATCCCACTCATTCTTAGTTGTCACTGAATGCCCTTACCCGCTGTTAGGGTGAGATATCCTAACTAAGATAGAGTCCCATATCCATTGTAGACCAGATGGCCCACAGGTGACAGACAATAAAGGAGATCCCATTCATGTACTGACAATTCAACTGGAAGATGAATACAGCCTGTTTGAAAAGGTGGTAAGTCCAGAAAAAGAAATTAACTGGTGGCTAGAGAGAGATCCTAGGGCATGGACTGAAATGGCTAGGTAGGAAAAGCAGAGAAACAGCCCCCAGTTCAGATACAACTAAAGCCTCAGGCTACTCCAATTTTGGTGTGACAATATCCAATGTCTAAGGAAGCCCTTGATGGGATCCACCCTCACATACAGCAGCTCCTTGACCTAGGGTTGCTCAAAATGTGCCAATCCACCTGGAAGACTCCATTGCTGCCAGTTAGGATGCCTGGGAGCAATGACTATCAACCCGTATAGGACTTAAGGGGAGTTAACAAACAGGTCATGGACTTACACTCTACCATGCCCACCCTGTATAACCTGTTGAGTTCCCTCCCCCCTCACAGGGTTTGGTATACTATCCTGGACCTTAAGGACACATTTTTTTTTTGTCTCCAACTCAGCCCTACCAGCCAAGACATTTTTGCTTTTGAATGGAAAGACCCAGAGTCAGGGGTCTTGGGCCAGCATACATAGACTCAACTTCCTCAAGTTTTTAAAAATTCCCCTACCATATTTGATGAAGCCCTCTACCAAGACTTGGCAGACTTCTGGGCCACCGATCCCCAGGTAAAATATGTGGATGATATTTTATTAGCTGCAGATTCTAAAGAAACCTGCCTTGAAGCCACCGACCTGCTGTTAAAAGAGCTGGGTGAGCTTGGCTAGAGAGCATCAGCAAAAAAGGACCAGATCTGTAGGAAACAGGTCAGTTATCTAGGATATATATTAAGAGAAGGAAAGAGGTGGACATCGGAGGCTAGAAAGGAGACTGTATTTGACATTCCCCCTGTGCAGACTACTGAACAACTGAGGGAAATTTTAGGTACAGCAGGGTTTTGCTGACCTTGGATTCCGGGATTTGCTGACATGGCAGTCCCCCTGTATGCCCTTATAAAGGACAATGGCTCTTTCATCTGGGGAAAGGATGAACAAGCTGCATTTGATAATGTCAAACAAGCCTTAATATTGGCTCTAGCATTGGGACTCCCTGATGTAACCAAACCCTTCCATCTCTATGTGGCTGAGAATCAGGGAATAGCCAAAGGGGTGCTAACACAGAAAATTGGACCCTGGAAGAGATCGGTAGCCTATCTATCCAAAACGCTTGATTCAGTAGTGGCAAGATGGCCAACCTGCCTGCAAATAATAGCAACAGTGGCAGCACTAGTAAAAGATGCAGATAAACTGACTCTGGGACAGGACATCACCATTTATGTTCCTCATGCCCCTGAGAGTGTCATAAGGCAGCCACCTGATCACTCTCTCATGAACACATGGGAGCTGAAATGATTGCTTTTACCCAGCCATTAACTTTGGGAAAGGGTAAAAAGAAACATCTACCCTGATAGTCAGTACACCTTTGCAACAGCCCATGTGCAAGAGACCATCTATCTTCAGAGAGGCCTGCTAACATCAGCCAGTAATGAGATAAAAAATAAAAATGAGATACTGACTTTGCTCAATGCCTTGTTGCTGCCCAACAAGGTAAGCATTATTCATTGCCAGGGACAGCAGAGGGGACTTCTGAGGCAACAAAGGGGAATAACATGGCCGATCAGGAGGGTAAAGTAGCTGCTAGAGGAAACTCCGTCCCAGTGGTACTAACTGCTGAACTTTCCAGAGAAGAATGACTAAACTACTCAGAAAGTGACTTAAAGTTAATACGGCAAAAAAAGGGGATATTTGACACCGACGTGGGGGCATGGATTGACTCTAAAGGTAAGATCATTCTACCACAGGAAGATGCTGAGAGATTAATACTCAGATGCATAAGTGGACTCACATGTGGGCAAATAAATTGGCTGAAGTTGCCCGCCAATCCAAGTACTGAACACTAAACCTCACCGCCCTGACTGAGAGTAACTAGGGCATGTGAACCTTGCCAGAGGATAAACATAGGTAAGAGTTCCAGAGCACAGGGAAGTGGCTGAGAGGAACTGTGGCAGCCTTTTTGGAGTTAATGGCAAATTTTGAGTTAATGGCATCTGAGCAGGGGAATCCAGCCTATTGGCTTTGGCTATTTTCCAAAGTCCAGTTTCTTATACACTGACCTTGGTGGTCCTACAGCAGACTGCTCTGACCCTGAGAAAGTGTGTGTGTGCAACCATAGTAACCAGACAGCAGGCTCTGTGTAACCTTGAGTGAGCTCTCCTACATGAGAAACTTCTTGTACTTTTCTGCCTACTTAAGTGTTAACCTGACATCCATTAATTCGACACCTGGATCAGCAAGGAGACTCGGTGTCCTTCTCTGTGTCACCCTGTCTCTCTCTCTCTCTCCCAGCCCTCTCTCAGGTGGTATTCAGGTGACACTGCTGGCCAGTGACAAGGAACTAGACCTGGAATGCATTGGGAAGTGGTTTTCACTGAAAGTAAACCATCCAGGTAAGGCAATAATTATCTCCTGGTTTTTGTGGACACTTTCTCAGGATGGGTGGAAGCTTTTCCCACAAAGAAAGAAACCTCCCTGGTCATGGCCAAAAAGAATCTGGAAGACATTTATTCCTTGGTTTGGTATTCCAAAGGTAATTGGGTCAGACAATGGGCCAACCTTTGTTGTTCAGGTAAGCCAGGAGGTGGCCAGGTTTCTGGGGCTTGATTGGAAGTTACATTGTGCTTATAGACCTAAAAGTTCAGGACAGGTAGAGAGAATGAATAGAGCTCTCAAAGAGACTCTCACCAAATTGAACATAAAGACTGGCGGTGACAGGGTGGTGCTCCTTCCCTTGGCCCTCTTTAGGGTCAGAAATACTCCCTCCATACTAGGCTTAACTCCCTCGAACTACTATATGGGGTTCCTGCTAACCTGACTCTTCTTGGGGACTCCCTTGACATAACTAATGGTAACTCTGACTTGTTGTCCAGGCTGAAAGGACTGCACCTTATTCAGAAAGAAATTTGGAGCAAGTTTGGCAGTGCATATGCGCCTGGGTCCTTGGATGTGCCCTATCAGTTCCAGGTTGGAGATCTGGTGTATGTGAGATGACACCGCAGCCAGAATCTGGAACCTTGGTGGAAGGGTCCTTATTGTGTCCTGCTCACAACCACAACAGCTGTCAAAGCAGAGGGTATTGCAGCTTGGATCCATGGGTCACACGTCAAGCCTGCTCTTTATCAACCTGCTGACACGTCTAAAGTCCAAGCCTCCAGCAACCTGTTAAAACTGAAACTCGTCAGGGACAATGAACTCTTTGACCAGTAAAGTGGACAGACAATGGTACCTCTGGGTGGTGCTGTTTGTACTCAATTGGGTAACTATTGACTGGAGCTTTGGTGATCCTCACCAGGCTCACACGGCCCTAAAAGCAATGCATGCTAAACCCTGTGATTGCAAGGGTGGGTGATGAATGGCAGAGCCTTACTTAATGGTCAGATTTGGAGCCCTAACAAGGCCTATGCTCAAGTTGAGTGTGGCCATACATGGGCATATAGAGCCCTACAAACTTCAGGGAGCACCCCAAGTTTAGAATGGCATTGTGTAACCAAGCCTAAAATGGTTCCTTATGTAAATGGGTGCCCCAGGCCTTGCACTTGTGATACCTATCAACACACTGTGCACAGCAGTTGCTATAGAGTTGTGCAACAATGTATTGGAAAAGATAACATCACCTATTTCACTGCCATATTGAACCAAGTCAGGGAGGAGATGAGGATAGACGATTGGTCCCACAATGTGCCAACAGGAGGCCATGGATCTAAATTACTCCAAGCCCCTTGTTTGTTGACGGTAGGGAAGCCTGTATGCTGAAGAAAGGTACCTCTCATTCACCTTTCAGATGGAAGAGGGCTGGAGGATCAGGGCAGACAAGAAGAGGTTAAACAATGCATTGGAAAGTTAATTGAAAAAAGAATACTCATCCCTCAATTACCACCCTTTGGTTATTTCTGATAGTAGAGGGAACGTTATTTTAGACCCCCAGACTGTAGATGTTATTACTGCCACTCATAGCCTCCTAAATGACACCAATCCTTTGCTAACAAGTGACTGCTGGCTCCACCTCTGACAAGGGCAGTCTGTTCCTCTGGACCTCCCCCATTTAATGCCACTTATTCCACTGCTGAGGGGTCCTGCCACTCAGCACCCCCTATGAGAGTGCAGCCTCTCTTCAACCAAAATGTTACCTGTTTGAAAAAACCCTACAAAATGATAGCTCAGATCTACCTGTAGGGGATGCTACCGTTGCCATTTGTGATTCAACAATTGACATCTCCACAGCTCTCTGCCCTGACAATAACACTGTTTTCTTATGCAGGAATAAAAAAAGCCTATACGTTCTTGCCCGCAGATTGGACTGGGACCTGTGTACAGGCAACTTTACTCCCTGATATAAGCATCATTCCAGGGGAAAAGACAGTCCCAGTCCCGAGCTGTGACTTAATGGTTGGAAGAACAAAGAGAGCCGTTCAGTTCATTCCTCTGTTAGTGGGAATTGGGCTGACTGCTTCCATAGGCGCTGGGTCAGCTGGTTTGGGTTTTTTATTATATAAATACAACAAACTCTCTCAACAGTTAACTAGTGATGTACAATTGCTTTTTAGCATCATCAATGAACTCCAAGTCCAGCTCAATTCCCTTAGCAGAAGTAGTTCTCCAGAACCAGAGGGGAATAAACCTCCTTACAGCCAAAAAAGGAGGAATCTGCTTAGCCCTACAGGAGAAATGCTGTTTTTACACTAATAAATCAGGCATTGTTAAAGGAAAGATTAAAAAAATTACAAAAAGATCTTGAAAAGAGGAGATGAGAATTAATAGAATCTCTTCTTTGGAATGGGTTTAATGGTCTGCTCCCCTATGTGCTTCTCTTACTGGGACTTTTGCTCCTTGTCACAATAGTACCCTGTATTGTTAACTGATTACTCGCCTTCGTTAGGGAATGTGTAAGTGTGGTTCAGGTCCTGATGCTCCAGAGGAAGTATCAATCTCTCTCTGAGGTTGATCCACAATTTTAGGGTTAAAATTGGAGCACAAAGAAAAGGGGGGATGAGAGCCCACCCGAGAATGAAAACAACTCTAAAAGAAAAACAGCTGTGACTATTCCTGTCCTTGAATTAAAGCCAGAGGCACATAGCTCTCAAATGGCAGGATGAACTGCTCCAAGATAGCCTTGAATTGAAGCCAGAGACAGGTAGCACGTAGATATGTATAGTTCAACACTGATCAAGGAAGCTTTTCCTTGAACCACAATCATGACTGACAACCACAACCAATCACAAGGCAGAATTCTGGAGAACAGTCACATCTGATACATCTACAGAACAATTCCCAGATCTAAGACTAAGTGATCATGCATAACAGGAGGTAAAATATATATATATATATGGCAGAGGATCAGAGTATGTTCTGGTAATGTGCCTCCTAGTAATATCAGAAGGTACACCCATAAGATAGACCAATATAAAAAATAAAGAAAAAAAAAGGCTTAGCAATATACCTGTATAAAAATGAGCTGAAAATTGGAAATACTAATAGATATGCAAAAGTGGTCTAGGAAGAAACCATTGTCCTTAATCCTATGAAAAAATATACAGGGAACTAATAAATGCTGAGAGTGTGAGAAAAATAAAAAACATTTCCAGGAAAGTGCATAAAATCAGTTAGTTATCCAATACCAAGCAATCAACCCTGAAAACATGCATGGAAGTAACATTATTAAACTGAGCAACTTATATTAAGAGCATAATACCAATTTGAAAAAAGAAGATGAATTTGAAAGAGAAATAACAGAGGTCTGTGGGAAGGTTTGGAGGGAAGAAAAGAAAAGGCACAAAATGATGTAATTATTAAATAACCTTAAAAATGAATTAAATATTAGCTCTTTAGGTCATGATTTTAAAATGAATCACTATTGAGTAGTATAAAAACATAAAACTTGCAGGTAGATAGATGGAACTAGAAAAAATCATGTTATATGAGGTAATTCAAACACAGAAAGACAAACTTCACATATTCTCTCTAAACTGAATATGTGTGTACTCATATGTGAGTCTATATCCGGCAGTAATTAAAAAACCAAGAATGAAATAGTGACCATTTCCAAGGTGAGAATGGAAGTGTGTGGGGGCAGGAGGAAGTAGAAAGGTATAGAGATTTGAAAGAGGAAATGGGAAAAACTTGAAGGGGGTATAATAATTTCGGAGGTAAGACAGAAAGAAATACAAAAGGGAAGATGGTAAAATAACAATAAGGATGTCTGAAAAAGTAATATGGAATCATACTAGTAACTATCTAAGATACGTACAATCCATGTAAGCTGTTGTATAAAGCTAAAATGTAGTTTCAATGAAATTTTGCCATCTGTGATGACAATTGTCCCTCCATCTAACAAAAACTCCAACACCAGGCATGAGAATTCAACTTTTGAGTTACTGGGAAGGGTTTTCTAAGAGAATCCTCAAGAATCATATGCTACTACCTATCTGAACTGAAAACTACAGTCCATTTCCAGCACGAAAAGATGCTGTTTGTTCGGTCTGAAATACCTGAAAATAACAGGATGCAGAATGACGAACTAGGAAAATGAAGAGGTGCTGTGCTAACTCTTGAACTTTGAATTTCCACCAACTGCCAGCTTCTTGGAATATAACCTTATAGTTTTCCTCAAGTGCCTGCTTTTTCAACAGTACATAACACATTGAAGACATGGCATGTATGCGTGTAGGTGCTCGCTTTCCACTTAACATTCAGCACAGTCCTCTCCAAAAGCTCCAATACCCCAACCACCCTCTTAGGAGCTGTCCAGGCTTTAAATCTAGCTCCACTTCTAGCCACTCACGTTTTATTATAGGTGTCTCATAGACTAAATAAATAAATAAATAATCTGTTTTATCTTGTACGACTGTGAACATCCTTATGACAGAGCACTGAACTCATGATGAAATGTACCAGACACGGAAATTCCTAAAGCCAAGCACTCCATAGCCAGGGAACTACAAATAATCCCAGAGTGCATTGTGCCGGCTGGGAGCCTCTGTGAGAACTGCCTCAGAGCAAGGACTTCTGGGACTGTTTGTAGTAATGTAGCCAGGTCTCACTGTATTGTCCAGCTGGGAGCCTCTGTGAGAACTGCCTCAGAGCAAGGACTTCTGGGATTGTTTGTAGTAATGTAGCCAGGTCTCACTGTATTGTCGCAGACACAGAAATACAATTCCCAGAATGTTGTACGCACTGCTTATGCCCTCACAAGCCATCCTCCTCCTCCTTACTTAGCCTGGAGCTTTGTCAGGACCCAGAAGTATCCCCCGGAAGCGCTTTCCTCGCTCCACAACACACAGAGCGTTTTCCCTGGTCCCTTATGTTCTGTAAATGTCCCCTCCCTGCGCTCCTCTCAGTCTTCAGGATCAGGAGCCTTTCAGGGCCAATTTGTGATGCCATCCCCCCACCCCCTGGTACCGGAAGGAAACACACAGGGCTGCTGGAAGCCATTTGTGTGCAGGACAAATGTGCGCTTTGAATTCTCCTGATCAGACACAGTCCAGCTGTTCCCTGGTTCCTGGAGAAGGTATCCTGGGGTTCCTGCCCCTTTTTAAAATTAATTTCGAGTCTCCCAGTCAAAGCAGGACTAGTCTTGGAAAGGCAGACACGTGCTCACATGGAAAATAGATCTTTTTTAACGATTAAAAAAAAAAACTGAAGGCAGGAGAGATTGCTCAGAGGTTAACAACGCTGGCTGCTCTTCTAGAGGTCTTGAGTTCAATTCCCAGCAACCACAGGGTGGCTCACAGACATCTGTAATGGGATCTGGTGCCTTCTTCTGCTGCACAGGCAGAATGCTGTACAATGTATGAATGGATGAATGAATATATGGATGGATGAATCTTAAAAAAAAAAAAAAGCCGACATTTGTCATCGCAACAGCCAGGGCCCTGTGACACAGAGAATCCCTCTCTTACCAAGGTGACAGGATCCATCCCAGAGACCACATGGTGGCGCTCAAACCATCTGTCAAGGAATCTGGTGCCCTCTGATGGAGCACACGTGTCACTTAATAACTAGCTTTACATATATGTATTTATTTCAATTTAATAATAACAGACGAAGGCGTGTCTTGAGAGCAGGTTTCCCAGAGTCCTGTGGAGTCTGTAGGCAGGAGATCTCTGTGCTAGATCAAAGCAGGGCCTGGGGCCACCCAACCTGTGTCCATCCTCCAGTGCTCTCCCCAACCTGATGGTAAGATTCTGTTGATGAGGACAACACCTTAGTGGATTGGAGAGACCAAAGACTTAAAATCAGTGGGTATTGTTTTAAATTTTAAAGCTGAAGCATGAATAAAGGCTAGTTAGTTGGAAACATGTCCAGCCTCCTTCGGGAAGAACTAGCATTAATGCCCTGAGGGGACAAATTAGCCTTACTGCATTCTTTTCTGCCCATTAATTATACAGTTGCTAGGAAACCGTCCCATAGGACCAGGCCAGAATTGTTTGTAGTCTTGCTGCCTAAAGTGGACCAATCATTTCAAAAGTCAGTTCCCCTTACCCAATCATGTAATGCCAAAGCATGTAAGTCCCTGCTTGCAGTTTTGCTGCATAAAAACCTTGCTCCATAAAAACCTTGCTTCCCTAGATCTCAGGAATAAATTCCTCTCCTGTATTCACAGGAAGTTTGTGTCCCATGTCTGAACACTTATAGAATTTTAAAAACCTCATATATTTACATCAGAGTGTGTCCCTGGTCTTTTGGGGTTCCCGAACTAGGCATAACAGTTTCACTCTGAATAAGACCATTAGTAATTTATAAACATCTCCCAATGACAATAAACACTTGTAGCCACAGAAAACAACCCAAAACCTACCCAATCCCACTTAAGGAAAATAGGACATCATTCTCATTGATGTCATCTAGCTGACATTTTGGACACGCAGAAATACTTTTGGGGACCCAAAGAAAATTGGCAAAATGTTTAATTAAATAAGCAATATTTGTGGTCCAGTCTTTGAATGTTGAGAAAATAATAAGAGTTAATAAAAGTCCTATTTAGATCAGTCTAAATTGCTGGACCAATTAAGATTTGTAGCTTTCTTCAAAGCTCTCTTCGGAACAGGCAGTGATGAGAAACAGCAATTGAAGCAGTTGAGGCAGGAACAAGCAGAATTCTGGAACATGCAAGATACTGAAACAGATGTGTCAATGTCTCAGCATGCTGGAAGAAGGATTCTGTCAGGTTTGGTCCAGCATCTCCAGTATTCATTCCTTTTGTTCTGCAAACATAAAATTTCTCATAAGCACTATACAGTTCTAAAATTATAAATGTAAGAAATATTCAGAATGAAATTAAACTGTAAACCAATTTTATCAATGCCAATTAAAAGAATGGCACAATAGATATTGAGGATATTATAGCCAAGGATTTATTGGCCATGTATTGCTGAAGTTCTGGCTAGAGACATTTTTTATGTCTCAGTCAGTTTTAGAGTTGTTCCCATGTGAAGGGATTATCAATTTATATTACCTGTTTTGTTTGGTCTTCTTGATTTCTCTCTTCTTGTGTGTGACTAAGGTTTTCAGGTGGTCTTCCTCTGTGATATCTGATTTTTATTAGTTTTGAAGGAACCCATAATTTCTCTTTTCCTGTATGAACATATGAAAAACCTCTTCCTCAGTGTGTAACACATTCCCTACTGTCCATTGTGAAGTTATGGTATCTTTGAAATATATAGGCTGAAATAATTCAGCGGTTTTTTTTTGTTTTGTTTTGTTTTCTATAACCAAGTGTCTTTGTGCAGCTGTTGTTTGTTGTTACATTTAAGAAATTTAAGGTCAATAAAGCATTATGTAATCTATCTCTGGGGGGTTAATAACCCTCTCTGTTTGTTAAGCATGTCCCTTAAAGTACGATTCGATTTTTCAATGACTGCTTGTGAGGTATCCCTGTTACATGTTTTATCTTATAATATATAAAAAAATCTTTCCATTTTATTAGAGACATGTGCTGTAGCATTATCAGTCTTAATTTGTGTAAGAATAATCATAGCTTCCATCACTTTTAATAAATGCATAATAACTGAATCAGCCTTCTCATAACTTATGGCTTTTGCTCATTGGAACCCTGAATGTGTGTCTATAGTATGGTGCACATATTTTAGTTTACCAAACTCTATAAAATAAAACAAAACACGTGATTTGCCAAGTTTCATTTCTTTGGTTACCATTAGGGTTACTTCCTGCAGGTAGTGGAGTTTAGTTTTATAAAGAAAGAACAAGTGTGACATATTCGCACAATTTCTTTGGCTTTTGTCAAGTGACAGAAAACTCTCTTTTTAAACCTTTGTGGTTAACATGGTGTTTTTAAAATGAAATTCTGAGGCATCTAACATGCTTCCTGTCAATAGTTGATCAATTTCATCATTGCCTTGTGCTAGAGGGCCTGGTGGACTCATATCAGATCTGATCTATGTTATATACAATGGCTTATTTCTATTTCTGATTACTAATTGTAATTGAAGAAACAGTGAAGTTAAGTACAAATTATCCTGAATTAGATCAGAAGTTTCTATATGTAGAACAACTCTTTCTGCATATTGAGAGTCAGTGACTATATTAAGAGATTCTTGAAAACTTGATAACACCAACATAATTGCATATAATTCTGATTTTTGAACTGAATTATAAGGACTCTCCACCACTTTACTCAGATTTTCTGACTTACAACCTGCTCTTTTTGATTTATTGGCATCCGCATAAAATGTGGGAGCTCCAAAAATTGGAGTTACTTTTATTATACAAGGGAGAATCCAATTGTTTCTTTTTATAAACTGAAGTGACTTGATTTTTGGGTATCTGATGCTGATTTCTCCCAAAAACTCACAACAAGCTCTTTGCCAATATCCGTTCTCTGCCCATAATGATACAATCTCAGCATTGGTAAAGGGCACCACAATTTCAGCTGGATCTATTCTAGCCAACTGATGAAGTCTCGTTTTTCATTTTAGGACCAATTCAGGAACATTTCTATATAGGTTTTTAATTTTTTATTTTGTTTGTGTGCCAAAAATATCCATTCTAAGACACAGTCCACCTTCTGCATTAGAATTCCCATTGGAGAATGAGTGGAAAGCAAGATAACCAAAATACAGGCCCTCTTTGGATCAATATGGTCTACATATGCATCTTGTAATTTCCTTTCTGCCTGAGCGAATTCATTTTCATCTTCAGTTGATAACATTCTTGGACTTTTAAAGTCCTTATCATCCTGTAAGTTTTGAAATAAGTTATTTAGCTCTTAAGTACCTAAACCAAATGTAGGTTATAGCCAGTTAATATCTCACAGCAATTTTTGAAAATCATTGAGAGTTTTAATTGGGTTCTTCTAATTTATACTTTTTGTGGTCGAGTTTTCTGTAGACCCATTTTGTATCCTAGGTAATTAATAGATTCTCCTTTTTGTACTTTTTCAGGCACAATATCTAAACCCCAACAAGGAAAAGTTCTATTTATTTCATCAAAAATATTTTCTAATGTTTTTCTATCTGAATCAGCCAATAAGATATCATCCACATAGTGGTAAATTATGGATTGAGGAAACTGCTTATGGATTATCTCAAACAGCTGTTGTACAAAATATTGGCATAAAATAGGACTGTTCAACATCCTTTGTGGTAAGAATGTCTAGTGATATCTCTTTATTGGACAGCTTCTATTCAAAGTGGGTCCTGAGAAAGCAAAACTTTCCCTATCATGTTCATGTAAAGGAATTGTGAAAAAGCAATCCTTTAAATCAATCACTATAATAGGCCATTCTCTAGGTAACAAGGAAGGCAATGGGATTCCGGATGGTAATGACCCCATTGGCTGAATTATTTTGTTAATTGCTCTTAGATCTGTTAACATCCTCCATTTGTCAGATTTCTTTTTGATGACAAATACTGGAGAATTCCAAGGGCTGTTGGACTCCTCTATATGCTGAGCCTCCAGTTGTTCCACGACTAGCTGTTCTAATGCCAGTAATTTCTCTTTACTCATAGACCATTGTTCAATCCAAATAGGTTGGTCAGCCAACCACCTTAGTGGTAAGGCTGTGGGAATTTTATTAGCAGTGGCTTTCCAACAGGCAGTTGAAAAGATGGCCTCTGCTGTATTTAGTTTATGGACAGCCTGGACAGTCTGAAACTGTATTTGATGACATTTTAAAATAATTTTAGCTTCTTTATCAGGAGTATTACCTGTTTTTGGCTTGTCTCAGAACTTGGGGGGGATGTTAATCTGGGTCTTCCATTGTAACTTATGGATCTCTTCTCCATAAGTTTATGGCTATCTCAGCCACATATAGTCTTAGTTTTCTTATTTGACCTTCTGGTCCTCTACACTTAAGGCATCTAACACTTTGTATCACTTTAGATAAAGTTTCAACTCCTTGGAATTGAATATCCACCTCAGGTCTAGCACTTCCACAGGGTGCCATTCAGCCTCATGGTAATCCTGTGGGTGATCATCTTCTCCTGGTCTCTGTTGTACACTGACTAAATAAGCTAACATTTGTTTTCTAACCACCTTTGTTTGGCTTTCTTTATTATTATCTTTTGCGTCTGCCTGAGTATTTTCTTTACTTAGTATTCTAAACTCTTCTTTTAAGGTTGGTACCCATATTTCACACCTATCTCTCTGTTGTTTGTTTTGTTCAATAATCTCTTCAATCTCTTGAATGTCTTGTTTTATGCTTTGCTCCTAACTTTTAATTTTTTTTATATTGTTCTAGTTGTTCTTTGTGTTTTCCAGTATCTTTTCTAAAACCTCTGCCCTTTTTTCCTGTTGTTTATCATGTTCTGTAAGTTTTTGTATCTTGTTTTATGTCCTGTTTCCAACCTTCATTTTTTTTCTTCATATTGTCCTACTTGTTCTTTGTGTTGTTCCAGTAACTTTTCTAAAGCCTTTGCATTTGAGAAGACATAAAAGGCTAAATCAATTATTAAAGTTAAATTGAGGAATATGAATGTAATCATAGTCAAAATTTCTAAACTTTCCTTTATTTCTGTCTTACAATCATAGAAGAGATTATCAGATAAGCTCAAAGAAGTCTTTTTTAATATTTCTCTCATCCGGTTAGACTGTAGTGGCAACCAGTTTTGTTCAGTCTCAGGTTTGCACACAGTAGGCTGTCTTTTGCTCTGAGGCATGTTTAAGAGTCTCTTTTAAAGAGCCAGTAAATTATCTGGGAGTTTTTAGGTTTAAAGTTTGGGTTGTATCGCTGAAAGCTTATTCCTTTCCTCCACCAAATTAAATTAAAGTAGGATTTAAAGGGTGTGGATACTTAGATTAGTTGAGTGCCATTTGTTGTAGATTATTAATATTTAGTATTGATAAATCTTTTGGTTAATCAGTGGTTATTCCTATACAGCTGTATAACCAAATGACCACACAGAGACTAGGATTTCATTAATTAACCTAGAGCACAATGCTGGCCAACAGTTACTCCATCCTAAACCTCCAATCCCATAGAGTTTTCTACCATTCAGATTCACCCATCATACTTGCTTTTTGTGATATTTTAGTTCCAGTTAATTCCTGCATGTGGTGCCAAAAGCTCTCGTGCAGATTCTCCTCCTCTCCTCTCTTGCCTCCTTCCTCTTCCTCCCACGCTGGACCCTGATGTCTCACCTTATCCTCTACATTACTCATTATTGGGGCTGGTTGTTTTAATTGACAATATAGAGAAGAAATGGTGGCATGTTTATGCAAAGTTGAGACAGGTGATGCTTAGAAAAAGCATCACGATGCAATATCTGGATTGAAACCAGACAGTAAAGGAGAGAAATCAGCATTTGAATGAACAAGGGTAAATTGTATACATCCAAAAAAAAGAACATTATACCAATATAATCCCTTGTATCATATTAGTACAACATGGTCTAAAACTAGACCTCAATAGTAACAAAAAATAATAAACAGCCTGTATATGCATGGAAACTGAATTCTACTCAATGACAGCTGGATTATGGAAGAAATAAACTAATTAGACTTTCTAGAATTTAACAAAAATGAAGGCACAACTTACCCAAACTAATGAGACATAATGAAAGTAATTCTAAGAGGAAAGTTCATAGAAGTAAGTGCCTTCATAAAGAAATCTGAGGCATCTCAAATCAACATAACAACACACATGAAAGACCTAGTCAAAAGGAAGCAGACATATAAAAGAGTAGATGGCTAGAAATTATCAAACTTAGGGCAGAAATCAATAAATTAGAAACAAAGGAAACAATTCAAAAAATAAAGAAAAGCAAGAGTTGGTTCTTGGAGAAACTGATAAAGCTAGACAAACCTTTAGCATAACTAACTAAAACACAAGGAGACACTATACAAATCAGCAAAACCAGAAAACAAAAGGCGGTATAATTACAGACACTGAGGAAAATCAAAGAATCATTACATTTCACCTTAAAAGTCTATATGCCACAAAACTTGAAAATCTAAATGAAATGGAATATTTTCTTGCTAGATTCCACTAATCAAAGTTGAATCTGGATCAGGCAACTAAATTAATAGACCTACGTGCCCTTTTGAAGCATTCATCAAAAGTCTCCCTGCCAAACAAAGACCAGGGCTTGATAGTTTCAGCGCAGAATTCTACTAGACCTTCAAAGAAGAGGTAACGCCAATACTCTTCAAACTATTTCACAAAACAGAAAAAGAAGGAATATTACCAAACTCTTTCTATGAAACCACATTCACCTTGATACCTAAACCTCACAAAAGCTAACTAAAAGGCAGGGATATACTAAGAAAGATAATTTCAGACCATTCTCTCTTATGAATATTGAAACAAAAATACTCAATAAAACACTCACAAAATGAATCCAAGAAAACATAAAATATCTCATCTACCATGGCCAAGTAGACTTCATCCTAGGCATGCAGGGGAAGTACAATATACAGAAATCCATCAGTGTAATCCACCACATAAACAAACTGAAAGAAAAAACACATGATCATTTCAATAGATGCTGAAAAGCATTTAATAAAATCCAAGCTCCATTAATGTTTAAAGTCTTATAGATTTCAGAGATAAAAGGCGCATGCAGTAAAGATAATATAAAACAAGCCTATAGCAAACATCAAACTAAATGGAAAGCAATTTAAATCATTCCCACTGAAATCAGAGACAAGTCAAGTTTGGTCACTCTCTCCTTTCTCTTCAACATAGCACTGGAAGTTCTAGCTAGATCAATAAAACAACTAAAGGAAATCAAGGGGATACAAAGCAGAAAGGAAGAAGTCAAAGTATCACTATTCACAGATGATATGATAGTATACATGAGTGAACCTAAAAATTCTACCAGAGAATTGCTACAGCTCAGAAACACCTTAAGCAAAGTGGCTGGATACAAAGTTACTAAAAATATCTGAAGCCCTCTTGTATACAAAAGACAAGAGGGCTGAGACAGAAATTAGGAAAAAATACCAACTTTGCAATAGCCACAAATAACATAAAGTGCACTGGTGTGACTAACCAAGCAAGTGAAAAATCTGTATAAAAGACTTCAAGTCTTTGAAGAAACAAATTGAAGAAGATATCATAAGATGGACCGATCTCCCATAATCATGGATCAGTAGGAATAACTGCAAAATGGCCACTCTACCAAAAGAAATTTAGAGATTCAATGCAATTCCCATCAAAATACCAACACAATTCTTTACAGACCTTGAAAGAACAATTCTCAACATCACATAAAAACACAAAAAGCCAGAATAGTTAAAATAATCCAGTGGTCAGGGCTGCCCTCAAGGCCATTCCTGTCAGAACTGCCCTGGTGTAACTGTGGTTCATGATAGCCCTCTACATCAAAATGTCCCTGGCACCGCAGAAGAACCAAATTTTCATTTAAATACATATTTCAGTCCAGTTACTGAGGAAAACTGTTAAGTGTAGCTGTAAAGGCTTGGGTGGGTGGATCTACTTTTTCAGATATAGCTGTTGTGAAATCTCAACACAAAGAGAAATATTTTAAATCCAAATTTGGCATCCAAATAAACACAGTCAGTGTCAAATACATAATTTAAAATATCTTCTGAATAATGTCTTTAAAGATTGACTATACATTGAATTATATTTTGTAATATCAAGTTAAATAAAATATACCCAGATCTTCTCTGTAAAAAAAACAAACAAACAAACAACAAAACAAACAAAAACTTCTGGAGGTATCTCCATCCTGGATCTCAAGCTGTACTACTACAGAGAAACAGTAAAAATGGTGTGGTATTGGCATAGAAACATACTGGTGGATCAGTGGAATTCAATCAAAGACCCAGAAATGAACCCACACAACTACAACACCTGATTTTTGACAAAGAAGCCAAAACCATTCAATGGAAAACAGAACATTTTCAACCAGTGGTGTTTGTCTAACTGGATGTCCACATACAGAAATATACAAATAGATCTATACCTATCACCCTGCACAAAAGTAAAGTCCTTTGTGGGTAAAATATCTCAACATAAAACTAACACTCTTAGTCTGTTATTTAAAAAAATGAGGAAGAGGCTTGAACACATTGGCACAGGAGACAACTTCCTGAATAGAACACCAGCAGCACAGGCTCTACAATCAACAATAAAAAATGGAATCTCATAAAACTTAAAAGCTTCTCTAAAGCAAAGGACACTGTCAGCAGAACAAAATGATGGCTTACAGACTGGGAAAGGATCTTCACCAATTCTGCATCTGACAGAAGGCTAATACCAGAATATATAAAAAACCTAACAAATCAAATAATCCAATTTAAAAATTGGGTACAGAGCTAAAGAGAAATTCTCAAAAGAGGAATATTGAATGGTGTAGAAACACGTAAAAATGCTCAATGTCCTTAAAAATCTGAGAAATGAAAATCAAAAAGACTCTGAGATTCCACCTCACACCCATCAGAATGGCTAAGATAAAATCTCAAGGGACAACACATGCTGGAGAAGATGTGCAGAAAGGAGAACCCTCCTCCATTGCTGGTGAGAATCTAAACTTGTACAGCTGCTTCGGGAATCAGTCTGGTGCTTTCTCAGAAAACTGGGAATACTGCTACTCCAAGACTCAGCTAAACAACTCCTAGGCATATATCAGAAAGATGCTCAACCATACAAAAAGGGCATGTGCTCAACTATGACAATAACAGCTTTATTCATAATAGCCAGAATCTGGAATCAAACTAGATGTCCCTCAGTGGGGGAATGGATACAGAAATTGTGGTACATTTACACAAGGAAATACTACTCAGGTATTAAAAACAAGAAAATCATGAAATTTGCAGGCAAATGGATGGAACTAAAAAAGATCACCCTGAGTGATGTATCTCAGAAGCAGAAATACATGTATGGTATATATACACTTATAAGTGGACATTACCCATACAATGTAGATTGGACATACTAAAATCTACAGACTTTTGAAAGCTAAAGTACAAGGAGAAACATAGGGAAGATGCTTAATTCTCATTCAGAAAAGAAAACAGGATAGACGCCAGAGCACATAGAAGAGAGAGAACAGGATAGGAGCCTTCCATGGATGTACACTAAGTGACTCCTCTTAACAGGTGATTGAAGCAGATGGAGAGACACACAACAAAATTTTGTATAGAGCACAAAATGTCTTATTGAAGAAGTGGGAGATAGAAGGACCTAAAGGGGTCAGGAGTCACACAAGGAGATCAACAAAGCAAAAAAAAAAAAAAAAAAAAAATCTGGGTCCTGGGGCCCTGCAGAGACTGATGCATCAACCAAAGAGCATGAGAGGACTTAGACCCCTGCTCAGGTGTAGCCCATAGACAGCCAGTCTCCATATGGGATTCATAGTAAAGGGAGAAGAGACAGTCTCTGAACTCGGTTGCCTGCTTCTTGATCACTTCTCCCTGGTGGGGCCACCTAGACAGCCTACAGATGAATAGGATACAGGGAGTCTTAATAGAACCTGATAGGCTAGAGTCTGATTGGACCTTCCTATCAGAGGACTACAGGAGAAGGATAGGGAGGAGGAGGAAGGGACAGTGGGACATAGAGTAGATGAGGAAGGGGCTACAATTGGGATAAAAAGTGAATAAATTGTAAAAATTAATGATAAACATGGGTGACAGAATGAAGCATAAATAAGACACAATTTACTGAGAAACACACACAAAAAAATACTCACCATCTTTAATCATACATCTAGCTAGTAAAAACTTAGGCAACCAATACCTCAAATGAAAAAGACAAATAATGTATGTTTAGTGTCCTTCTTGGTACTATAGTAAAAGAGAATGTGATAGGATGCATACAATATCATTGGAAATCTCTTCATGGACTGAACATGGAGTGACTTGTAGGAGTTGAGATGTTGATTTACTTTCTCCCCACAGATCAGTAGAAATATATCCCTTGCTGAATTCAAGAGTACCCAAACCTTGAGAGAAACCACTGCTTGCCCATGGAAGTGAACTTCCTGTAATTTGAGGATCCTCTGTGCTTGGCCATGGCCTGCATGGCTTTGTGCTAATCTGTCAGCACAGGTGTAGTTTTGGGGATCTTTCTCAAGCACCATGACTCACCCATCATTAAGTCCAATAACTGGACTATAATAAAATACCTTAGTGTCTTCAAATGAAATTATTTACCCCTACATTTAGTAAGTTTATATAAAATAGATATCTAACCATAACTAAAAGAGCCCTTCATTTAAGCAATGTTATATAGATACACTGTATTTCAGAATAGAAACTACTTCTGAAAACACATTTTAGTAAGTTATACATGTTACTTTTTAATTTGTGGGCATATAAGTATCCAAATTTTAATTACATAATAGTAATTGTGATAAATAATACAGGTACTATATAATTTCCCTTAGTATTTTATTTTTCTGGAGGAAACAGGAATTAGGTTGACAGTTGACATCTTCTGGTGGACAGGCAAAAACCTGGACCTCTGGCAAAGGGAGCTTGCAAAATTGTACATCCATAGCAGAAATCAGTGTTCTGAATTCTCAAAATGATGACAATAAATCTACCATATGAACCACTTTTAACTTTCCTTGACATATGCACAATGGACTCAACATAGTCCTTCAAAAATATTTTCTCAACCATACTCATTGCTGTTCTGTTCACAATAGGTACAAAATGAGAACACCTAAATATCCTTCAACTGATATAGATAAGTAAAATGGTATGCACATAAGTAGATAGAAATATAAATGACGATATTGATTTAGGTAACTCAGATCCGGAAAAGAGAAATCACATGTCCTATCTACTCTGAAGCATATAGCTCTAGATCTTCAGTTGTGAGTATTCATCCTACTGTGAAAGAAAAGAAACAGTGTGGCAAAAGACTGGGGACCAGCCCCAGCAGTTGATAGTATCCAGAGAGGAGGGAAGGATAAGGCAGGGCAGAAATGAGTCAGACATGGTTGTCCAAAGAAACTGAGAATCTTGACTGACTGGCAATCAGAGTGCTTCTTTATTTAGACAGAACTTAATAATAAAAGATAGATTCACATTGTTCTAAAATATAGATGATATCCTTTTTTTCCCCAGACAGGTGTTTTAACTGTCTCTTGGTCATAAATTTAGTCATTATTGATAAACCTTATCTTTTACTATCATTTTTCTTCATCAGTTCCATAACCTGACATTTTTGAGAATCTGAAGTCATATTTGCCACAGCCTGGAAGCCCATTCTCAGGTTGGAAGCATTCTCAGATTCAATGGCAATAGATAGGAAATATTCAAGCCAGCTTGGGCATATTGCTATGCCCCAAGAAGTGTATTATCATATTTTAATGGACAGCCTTAAGAAAAACTATTTACGCCAAAGCAGCAACAGTTATTATTAAATTCCTGGTGTAATACAATGTCTATATCTCATATCTTTGTAGAATTTATTTATGTGCTAAATCTAAGTATTCTTTCATTATTTTGGTCATACAACACTACAGTGATACTGTGCAAGCTAATATTTCTAGGAAAAGGAGGTCATAATACCTCACTTTTAACATCATTTTTACAAAACATTCTTTGTCCATCACTATAGATCCTAGTTTAAGGTGAAGATGTCTTTAGCCATTCATTTACAGCTCCATCTAGTCATTGGGGGGGCATATCATATGTAACTCCTAATCTTATATGCCAAGTTATTACCCTGAGGATACAGCAGTATGAGGTATTTAATCTCAAATGCTATCAACTCTCCTAGCACTACAGACTTTGTTTGCCTTTGTAAGAGTATGTTGTTCTGATTATTTTCTTCTTGAGGAAGCACAGGGGTAGATTTTGCAAGACTATCTTGGAGCTGAAGTCTCATAAAGAGTTCTCTGCCATTTTTATGTGAGTTACAACTTCCACAAGGAAGACATTCATGTAGGACCAGATAATTGATATTTCTCTAAAAATGAGGGGTAGTAGGCTCAGAATTTTTCTGGGGAAGCTTAGAAGCAGTACCACAGAGTGAAGGCATAAATGATTCATTGAAGTATTTCCCTTTGCTCCAATGTCCCCAGGTCTTACATGTACTGAAAGCCCTCTAAGCATGTAGCAAGTAGAGATCAAGACCAAGCCTGAAAGATAGCATGAAGGCTATTGTAACATGCAGCTCAGCTGTGCTTGATCTTTGTCAAATAGCTGTGCTGACTTCATGGCTTTAACTGTATATAAACTTTGGTGAGGTTTTAATCCATTTGGAGGTGACGTTTGAGTGAAAATAAGCATCTATTTCCATGTTTCTACATATAGGCATCTAGTTTGGTCAGCACCATTTGTGAATATTTTGTCTGTTTTTCCAGTGTGTATTTCTATTTTTGTTATAGTACTAGTGAATTTACATAATCAACTATTACTCAGACATTTAAAAAGTCAAATCATGAAACATGAAGGTAAATGCACCTTTGCAGGTAAATGAGAGTGAGAGAACCTAGACCCTCAAAGACAAATAAGGTATGTATTTGCTTTTACATATATATTAGTTGCAAGGTGTATGATATGCAAGCAACTGAACATAATACCACAGGGGATACATACAGATTAAGAACTGGAGGTTAGGGGAGGCAGAGATTTCTCCATAGGAAAGGGAAATAAAATACTTAGTACAAATTGAAGGTGGGCTAAAAAGGTAGAATTGAAGGGGATTGGGAAAGGAAGAGGGCAATGAAAAGGTAACATGAGAAAAGACAGTTAAAATTAAGGGTCATTTGTTTGGTACAGTGGAAACCTAATGCAATAGAAGCTTTCTAAAATATATACATATAAGAAGCCAACATAAATGAAATCACCACCCAAGAAGAAAGTCCCAACTGGAAATCTCTTGTCACTAAATTAAGCATCCAGTACTGGTAATGGTTTATATTTAACTGAGGTATTGGCCAAAGTAGTGTGATTGTAATGCCAAAACAAACAGGCTTTTGTCAAGACTATAGGTTGCTCTCCACAAAATGACTGCAATGCCCTATTGCTTGAGGTAACACTTACACAAATCATTGAACATGCATAAATCGTGCCTATATAGGACCTTCACACTTATGTATTAGCAACTTTGATACAGGGAATACTCTGCACACTACAAAAGGAGAACTATAAACACTAACCCAGCTACCAAACCTTTGAACTATAACAGTGTCCTGTAAGACATATTAATGCAACAGTTGGAGGAGTAAATAACCAATCTATAGTTTGACTCAAGGCCCATTTCACATGATGGAATCCACACCTGACACTGGTTTATTGAACAAGAAAAAAATTACATAGCCCAGGGTTCTAGAGAAAAAATACTACGTTCTACTAAAAGAAATAAAATGACCATTGACACCATTCTGCTATACTCATAGACCAGGGTCTTGTTCTTCCATCATCAAAGAAGCTTCCTCCTGCAGCTGATGGAAACAAATTCAGAGACCCGTAGAGAAAATAGATATTCAGTGTGAGACCTCAGAAGACTCAAGTAGAAATGGAAAATTTCCATCAAATTCATGCCCTCCACAGACATTTGTAATTCAGCCAGAAGACTAACAGAGAGAAAGGATAGAGGATACGAAAGAAGAAAGCACTATAAATTAAGATGACTGAAGCATATATAAATTGTGAGATATTGAGGCAGCATGCACTAGGACTTTTAATATTCTGCACCAGATGTGGTTATAAAGCTGAAATGAGAAGTTCACACCTGGGTTTGTCCCAAACTTTATCTCTAATTGTTAAGCACTTGCAAATGAAAGTGTAGTTATCTCCAAGGGACACTCATTTTATCCAAGGGACGTCTCTTAATTGTACATTTAAGAGTACATTCCAAAAGTTAGATGGCCAAAAAATTCACTCACTGTCACATTTGGATTTTGATGTCCTATAATTCTCGCATGCATTTTTAAAATTTTAATATAGTTCTCATTTTAATTTGCTGAAGTTTTTTTTGTTCATTTTAAACTTTTATTAATTTCACTTTATTCACTTTATATCCCCCCATAAACTCCTCCCTCCTCCCCTCCTAATCCCACTTTCCCTCCTCCTTCTTCACACATGCCCCTCCCCAAGTCCACTGATAGGGGAAGTCTTCCTCCCCTATCATATTCTTGCCTACCTTATCAGGTCTCAACAGGAATGGCTACACCTTTTTCCTCTGTGGCCTGGAAAGGCTGCACCTCCCAGGAGTAGTTGATCCTACTCCTGAGCCATCCACTGAGTTCATGTCAAAGACATCCCCTGTTACCCTTAATAGGGAACTCACAAGGAGACAGATACTTATGGGCTACATCTGAGCAGGGGTTCTAGGTGTTCTTTATGCATGGTCCTTGTTTGGAACAGGACCCCCTGGGCCCATATTTTTGGTTCAGTTGGCCTTCTTGTGGTGTGCCTTTCCCATCCTGGTCTTTCTATCTCCTGAATTTTTCTTTTGAGTCCATGCTCTATGCTCAACGTTTGGCTATGAGTCTAACCATCTGTTTCAATACCTTGCTATGTATATTATTTCAGAGGCCCTCTCTGGTAGGTTCCTGCCCTGTTCTCTGTCTTCTCCCATTACCAATGTCTATCCCATTTGCCCTTCTGAATGCGGATTAAACATCTTCCCTAGGATCCTCCCTGTTGTTTAGCTCAATTAGAACTACAGATTTTAGTATTTTTAATCCTGTATTATACAACTAATATCCACTAATAAGTGAGTATATACCATGAGTGTCTTTCTGCTTCTAGATACCTCAGTCAGGATGATCTTTTCTAGTTGCATCCATTCGCCTGCTGATTTCCTTGTTTTTAACTGCTGAGTAGAATTGCATTGTGTAAATGTACTACAAATTCTGTATCCATTCCTAAGCTGTGGTACATCTAGGTTGTTTTCAGATTCTCGCTATTATTAAAAAAATGCTATTATGAGTATAGTTGAGCAAATGTCCTTGTATGGTTGATAATATACTGAATATATGCCCAGGGGTGGTATAACTAAATGTTGAAGTAATACTATTCATAAATTTCTGAGAAAGCACCAGATTTCCAAAGTGGCTGTACAAGTTTACATTCCCATCAGCAATGTAGGAGTGTTCCCTTTTCTCCACATCCAGTCCAGCTTGTGTTGTAGATGATGTGATAATACACATGAATGACCCTAAATATTCAAACGGGGAACTCCTACAGCTGATAAACACCTTCAGCAAAGTGGCTAGATACAAAATTAAATTTGAAAAAAAAATCTGAAGCCCTCCTGTAGACAAAAGAGAAAGAGGCTCAGAAAGAAATTAGGGAAAAAACACCCCTTCACAATTGCCACAGATAACATAAAGTACCTTGGTGTGACTCTAATCAAGCAAATCAAAGACTTGTATGAAAAAAAAATTCAGGGTAGATATCAGAAGATGGAAAGATCTCCCATGCTCTAGGATTGGTAGGATTAACATAGTAAAAATGGCCACTCTACCAAAAGAAATCTACAGACTCAATGTAATTCCAATCAATATACCAACACAACTCTTTACAGACCTTGAAAGAAAAATTCTCAGTTTCATATGGAAAAATGAAAAAATGCAGAATTGATAAAAACATGCCAGTACAATAAAAGATTTTCTGGAGGTATCTTCATCCCACATCTCAAGTAGTATAGAGTAACAGTAATAAAAAAAATGACATGGTACTGACACCTGTACTTTAAATCTTAAAGGGGTGTGCATCTACTCATTAATAATTTTTATTAAATCATATCAATAAGTTGAGTGGGAAAAACAAGTATAGGGGAATCACCTGCTGTCTCAGTTTCATACCCAGCTTGAGGGTGCTCAGATAGCCAACGCTGCCTTGGGCTATTGTTTCTGCTCATCAATCTTAAAGCATCCCTGGCTTTTCTATTGTTCTCTAAGATTTTTTACATCAGAGTCATAAGCAAAAAACATCTTCCCCAACCTTGTCAAACAATCTTTTTCAAATTCTTTCTAATTATAATGGTCATTGCTAAAAACCTACAACTATGGTCCCTTTCAAGAGCAGTGGTTAATTCATTAATTTGCTCCAGCTTGATCTGCAAAAAGATATCAAGCATTGTTATAATAAATGCCAGTGATATTGCCCAGTGAGGGGGCTAGAAGCATCCTTAGAGTTTTCATACAACTCATGTTATAAGGAATATGGGCATCATAATGGCATCAAACAGAGCTATGTTCCACAACAGCACAAAGTCCTCAGTATAAGCAGTGCTTGGGGTTATGCTTCTCCAAGACAAACTCATCATGACTATGCTAACAGGGGAGCCAAATTACATGAGTGCTACAGATGTTTTGCTGTTGCTCCTGCATGGCTTTCAACAGGACCAGGTAGCCAAAATAGTTTGCCTATATATGAAGAAGGGGAGAATGTGGTTAGCTCAGGCCTTGGGAAGAATTCAGGGTATTGGGTGTGCTATGCCAGCCTGGAGGACCATATAACATGGAAGGACTGAGGGATTGCTAAGAGAAAATTAGCAGCTATGTGTGTTTTGATATGTTAAATATGAACCTCTGCCATTTGTTCCAGGTATGAAACCTACATCTATGGAAATATAAACTTCAGAGAGAGCAGTATGGTCTCCATTAGGTAATGATTTAAAAAAATGAGCTGACAAGGAAGAAAGGTGACAAAGACATAGATATATCTTTCTTTATATCTTTTTTTTTCTATTCTTTGAGGGAGGTGCTACCCAGACTGGACTCAAATTTTTGCTGTCAAGTTTTGTTCTCTAATTCATTTTTATTTTTTCAAAACTTATTCATTATATATCCCTATTAAAGGTCACTCCCTCAACTCCCACTGGTCCCACCCTCCCTCCATCTTCCCCCTATCCGCTTCCCCTAGTCCATTCAGAAGAGGAGTTCCCCTCCTCTCCCATCCATCCACACATTATCTGAACACTACTCAGCTATTAAAATCAGGAAAATAAAATTTCTGCTCTTATTACTTCTGCATAGGCCACTGTGCTCACCTCAGAAGATTTCATACTATGAAGCTTGCCTGAAAGCTTACTGTGAAATAAACAATAGGTATAACTCATTTTAGAGAGTCCCACCCCCAAGACACTGTTTGATTTACCATCTCACATCAAGAAACATGTGAAATTTGAAATGCTATGAAGTGTGAAACATTTTTTTCACAAGCATTTCAGAGAACGTGGTTCTCTTGCTGCCTGGAGGCTGTTTCCCACCAGCCCAGGAAGGAAGGAGGCCCAGAAGATGAGGTATAAAGCTTGGAAGACACCCAAGCATAACAGTGATCAGAACACTCAGGGAAACACCTCAGAAAGTAAGTTCAACTTTAATTCTAGAAAACAGAGGGTATGTACCCCTTGGGGAGTGACTGGGATGCTCTAAGGATAGGTGTAGATAATTGTTTAAAACAGGGCACTTCCAGGATGCTTCTTTTGCATTAAACAGCACATTCCTATCATGTGAACAAGAACATGGAACCTAATTCTCCTATATTTGAAGGGAGAGGAGTTATCAGGGAACTGTGTCAAAGGCCATGTATCAAATTTGTTTGCTGGCATCTATGTCTAAAGTCACTCTCCAGATGAAGTCAGGCAGAGAAAACTCACCCTTGCCATGGTTATACAACTAGGCCAGCAGCAGGGTCATACATGGAAGAAAAAGCCTCCTCCCTCACATTTCAAAATTATGTCTGGGTTGTGATGGTTTTCAATAGAATCCCTGGAACAATACAATAGGTATGTGTACACAAAGAAAACTTCTACAGGCTGCCACTGTTGTGTTACTCTCAGAGAACTTCTTGGCTTGTGTTAGTTCACCATTCCCTACATATTCATCCACTGGACTGAAAGTTTCTTGTGTAAAGTGAGGCAATTGAAAACAGTAGATGTTGAGAATCAGGTTTATCAATAAGTCTTCCCTAAACACATTATATAATACTTTTGCATATAATTGATATTTACCATTCATTGTATTCTTTTAAAAATAAGTTTATTTACTTTACATTACAATCATAGTCCCCCTCCCTTCTCTCCCCCAGCACTACCCTCCATTCCTATTGCCCCTATTCCCTTTCCCCTCCAGAAAAGGGAGGTCATTTCCATTGAGCTAGTTTTTCAGTTCTGTTGGATCTCAGTGGACCAAAGAACACAAAGGTCTTTCCACATTGCTTATAGTCACAGAATTCATCTTCAGTAAGAAAATTTTGATGATGATGATGACTCTAGATTTGTGCAAGGCCTCACCATTTTATCACATTCATAATTTTCTCCAGTATGAATCCTTTCATGATGATGAAAATTATACAAATGTGGAATGTTTTCACCATGTTAAAAGCACTCACAGGCTTTTTGTCCATTAGGATTTCTTTCATGAGTTTGAAGATGATTCTGAAGTGCAAAAGTTTATTCACATTGATTGCAGTCAGACATCTTTCCAGTAGGTGTTCTTTTTTATGTATTAGGAGATGTTATGTGCAAAGGCTTTACCACATAGTTATATTCATATGGTTTCCCTCCACAATGTTGTTGTCTTAGGAGATGATTGTTACATGCAAAGGCATTCATCACACTAATTACACTCACCAGTCTTCTTTCCACTGTTTGTTTTTCATGTTTTTGGTGACTACTCTGCTGTGCAAAAGCTTTATCATATTGGGTATATTCATAAGGTTTCTTTCCAGTATGTGTTCTTTCATGTCTTATGAGATTACTGTTTTCTTATGTTACATTGTTTCTCTCCACTGTGTGTTCTTTTGTGGCTTAAGAGTATACTGTTTTTTACAAAGGCTTTACTACACTGGTTACATTCATAAGGTTTCTCTCCAGTGTGTGTTCTTTTATGTTTATGAGAGTACTGTTTTGTGCAAAGTTTTACCACACTGATTCTGTTTTTCGGTGTGTGTTCTTTTATGGGTTAAAGAGTACCAATTTTGCAAAGGCTTTACCACACTCATTACATTTATAAGGTTTTCTCCAGTGTGTGTTCTTTTATGCTTTGAGATCACTGTTTTCTGCAAAGGCATTACCACACTGGTTACATTCATAAAGTTTCTCTCCAGTATGTGTTCTTTTATGCCGCTGTGAGATGACTGTTTTTTGCAAAGGCTTTACCACATTGATTACATTTGTAAGACTTCTCTCCTGTGTGTATTCTTTTTATGCCACATGAGAACAGTGGTATAGGGAAGGCTTTACCACAAAAAGTGCATTTAAAGGGTTTCTCTCCAGTATGACTACTTTCATGCCTGCAAAGAAAATTGGCACATGTGAAAGATTTACCACAGTCATTTCATTACACTAATAAATATATTTATCTATATGAATTAATTTCATAATTTGGTCTAATGGTAAAGAAGAATCAAATTTTAAAGTTTTATCACTTTATTTACATTCATGATATTCCCCTTCATTATGGGTATTTTTGAAGATCCCTGTGATGATAAGAGCATTTGTTATTCATTTGATTCCATAATTTTTCTATAAGAGATTTTCTCAAATATATGAAGAGTATTGTAAGAATTCAGAGTTTTACCACAGCAATCCCATTCACAAATTTTTGTACTGTATGAATGATACTTCATTTTAAAAGTGAGCAGAACAAGCAGAAGAAGTTCCAAATTCCTATTATTCATAGGTATTTTCAGCAGTATGTGTTTGCTGATGAATTCTCAGTGATGTTTCAAAACCAATTAACAGAAACCATTTATCACATTCAGAAAAATTTCTCAAAGTGGGGACTACTACAAAATCAATTGTTCTTGAGAAAGATAGGTACACTGCTTCTTTCAATATCCCTATGCTCATGTGTCTTAGATACATTTTGGCATATGATACACCTATTTAAATTAAAAGATTAATAAAGATTCCCACATTGAATTAAACACTTTTTTTGTTCATCATATATATGTCATATAGGGATTAATGTTTCTCCACAACAATATTCTTGATTCTCATAAGCTGCTCATTTCACTAAACTTTACAATGTTACTGCATGAAAATTAGTAACACTGGTTGTACTATGAAATATTTTCTCATTAGAAGGTTTTGGACACATACTGATCACCTATTCAATATGTATACCTCTTACAATATTTGAGTATATAAAAAGAGACTAAACAGATTGGCAGTTCATGTCAGTAGCTGCAATATCCATATGATTCAACTGTTATTTTTGTTACAATATTATTTTATTTACTTTATCTTAGGGAGTGCCTTGTAAACACAAATCAGATACCTGACATTTAAGTTCATGGAAGTGTGAGATTTTAATGATCATCAGTACACTTAAAGCAGTGCTGTTTTTACACTGTTGCTTTTTTTTTTAAAACTTTCAGGACACAGCTATGGGTGCTGGTACATGTCGTTAATCCCAGTGCTTGTGGAGGCAGAAGCAGGCAGATCTGTGTGATTTTAAGGTCAGGCTGGTATAACAAGCAAGTCTAAGTCAAGTCACAGCTACCCAGAAAAAAAAAAAAAAAAACTATTTCAAAAACAGAAAATAAAAAGCCAATAAGCCAAACAAACAAACAAACAAAAAAACATACTTCCAGGACACATTAAAATTTTTAAGATTTATATCTGTATCATTATGCACATAAAGTTACCTTTTATTACTTGTAGAACTTTGAAAATGTTCTTCAATATCATGGTCATCCCAATTGTAGCCTAAAATATAGTACGAGAAAATATATATTATTGGAAATATCATGTTATTATTAAGGCAAAACTTAAATCACTATCTTCTATGACCCTCAGAACCATGCCTGATTTATTTCACCTCATTCCTCCTCATTCTCAATTGGAATTACAGAAGAGGATCAATAACAAAGTAAAAGTTGTCTCTTTATTTTAAAAGTGAAAGAAAAATTGCAGTCTTACCTATAGCAGTGAGGTTTTCACAAGGTCTCTAGCATCACATCTTTGTAGAGTTGCTTCTGGGAAGGTTCCAGCAAGGCCCACTCTTCTTGGCTGAATTTCACATGCACATCACTGAAGGACACTGAATTCTAAAATATGCCATACATTTGTACAACAGAAACAGTGGCAACAATATAAATTTATACTTCATTGTCAATATAATCATATAATTCTACTGCTTCTTCAATTTATTTTCTGACACAGAAGTACAAATGTTATACAGTTGGTGTTGTGTGTGATATAAAGTAGGGGAGATGAAAAAGCCTAAAGGTTAGATTGAAAAAAAAAAGCGTGCTTCAAAAACCTGTATTTCATCAGTTTGTAAGACATGAATATAAAATAGACATTAGTTGGGTTCTTGAGCAATCTATGAATCATCTTCAGTTACTTTGGTGAGTAGGTCAGGACTCTGTCATGAGACAAGTGGAAGGACAAAACACAGTCATGATATTTTATATAACAACAAATGAGATGTGTTGATCAGGGGACACTGAACAGATGGGTAACATCAGTCAAAAGACAACATGGTACTGAATATTATGTTTTGACCAGGGCTCAGGGATGTGGCATATCAGTATGTGAAGAGGGGGGCTCATATATTTGTGGAAGGGAAAGTGGACTACAGTGAATACATGGATAAAAATAATGTGAGTGGAAGCAACAACAATCATAGCCAATAACACCATATTTCTGAGTGACCAGACAAAAGAAAAGGAATAGAATACATGATTATTCTTTGATCATTGTTTTGTATATCCTCCTTACTAAATAATGTAGTCTATAGATTAAAAATAAAGATTAAAACTTTTCTATTAAAAATGAAGTGTTAATGTTATCACTAAGTCATTTTAGAAGAAAACGGAATAACAAGTTTAACTGTATCATATCTGAACTTTTTGAAGAGGATATAGCTTTGGAATAGACATGGCAATTAATGTGGACAAAGACAAACAGAGAGAAGAGTGTGAAATAGAGAGACAGAGACATAGAGACAGAGACACAGAGAGAGAAATTAACAGATGAACAATGCTAAGTACAGATCAGAGAAATTTATTAATAGTTACTAACTACAAAAAATGGTGGACAAGCTGGGTGTGTTCTGTCATGCCTTCAATTCCATCACTCAGGAGGCAGACTCAGGTGTATCTTATTGAACTGGATGCCAGCATTATCTATTCAAAGAGTTCTGGGATAGCCAGGCCTATATATTAAGACAGAGCCTCCCCTAAAAGTCAATCAAACAAACACAAAATATTGAAAGAACTCAGAGGTCTTTACTGAAGCTTCTACAAGAAATTATACATTCACTCCTGTTGTATATTTATTCTCCAGAAATCTGCACTGCCCCAGCTTAAACTGTAACTTCAATGATATCTTACTAAAAGGGAATACATGTTTAAACAGCTAAAAATAGAAAGATGAAAATATTAACAATGTAAATGCTGATCATAAATAAGCAACATAAAACAGGACAGATGGCTCAGCAGTGAGGAGCTCTTGCTGTTCTTTCAAATAATTGGGCTCAATTGTCAGTGATTACCTGGGAACCACTACTATCAATTGCTATAAGTTCATGAGTTCTGAAGACATGTTCAGACTACTGTGAGGATCAGGCACACAAGAGATGCATATTCAGGCATACAATCAAAATACTCATATTCAGTAAAAATTAAAAATAGATCCTAGTTGGGCTGATTGCACACTGTGTCTGATAAGCTGGGTAGCAGAGACTGCACAGTGACCAATAGTTGGATCTGTGGGTCCCAACTGACTGTGTTTCAAATGTAAGAAGAAACCCAATGATGAGGGAAACAATCGGGTCCAACCTCAGAGCACCCAGCTAATCTCTGGGAAAATTCCTGGGATGTTGCAGCAGGAATAAGGTTTTCAAGCAAATGGACCCAAGAAGCAAGCAGGAGTAGACATTCTAAAATCTAATAGAATAGACTTTCAACCAAAATTATTTGAAAGGGATAAGGAAGGGGAAATCCAAGATGGCGGTGCCAGGAGGACATTGGGTCTGAGGAGTAGGACAGCAATGTTGGTACAGCAACTAAAAGACTGAACTCTGGGCCCTAAAACAACAAAGATCCTTTTTCCCAGGTGAGAGGAAACTCCACGGTGTGGGAGTCAGTCAGTTCCACTCTCAGGTCACTCAGCAAGAGCCCGGAAGATATCCGGGGTCCCAGGATACACCTTTGTGTCCTGATAAACTTTCCAGACTAAATTATGTTCTCCAGGGCACCAGAGACTGGGAGCCCCAGTCTAGGGAAAAAAAAAACAGGGAAGAAGAAAGCAGGACTGACCTCAGGTCACCCATTCTATCCCTGGAAAGGTTCTGCAGACCAGTGGGTGCACAGCCGCCAGGCCTGAGAGCGCCTCCAGCTACTAGGCCTGCATGCCCTACTCTCCATCACAGAATTGTGTGCCCCCAGGCACTAGAGGCTGGGTTTCCCTCTCTGGAGAAAACCCGACAGGCAGGGAAACAGCAGGTCCCAGCTTAGAGAACTCAGCCAATTCCCCCACACACACACACTACATCCACCATACACAGGAACATTCTTGGAAAAGTTCTCAGCTTCTTTCCCAGTCACCAGCTTGGAGCCATCATTGGCAAATGCCTACACATTCTACACACCATGTCAAACACCACAGACTGAGTCTTCCTATTGGGAGAAAACCCAAAGGTGGGGGAAATATCTGGCCCTATCTCAGGACACCTAGCTCCAGAAAAGTTTCTGGTTATCCACAGGCTCCATACTCTAGCCTCCTGCTGTACACATGAGAGTGGTGCTCACCTGCCACTGATTACCACTTGGGTACTGGGGAACAGAGCTCCAAACTCAAACCTACAGAAGCCTGGGATCCCTGAGATCAACCCCCAGATACTGCTCCTAAGGACAACCAGTTTTCCCTAACTAAACTGACCAAACCACAAGGCACCCAGGTTACAGCAGCAGCTCACTAAATTTACAGCAAGAAACCCAGCAGTAGGGCAGCTGTCTCCAGGACTTCTCTGTGTAAGAGGATAGCCCCCTTTACTAACAAAGGCAACAATTACTACTCAGGTCTGTATGCCAGAGATGAGCTGTGGCAATTCCTGAAAAACACCTGCCATTCATTGACCATACCTAAAAAATGGAGGAGAGCTCCTTTGGGAAAAATCATCTTCCTGCCAAGGGGATTCGACCCACCACAGGATTCCAGGAAGTACCAGAAACTAACACCCAACACCTAAGATATACCAATGGGTAGAGGCCAGTGTAAAAGCTCAACCAACAAAAGACAAAGCAATATGGCATCTCCAGAACCCAGTTATTCAGGAGCAAGCAGCCCTGGATACCCCAGCATAAACACAATTTCAGACCAATCTCTCTTATGAGCATTGATGCAAAAATACTCAACAAAATACTTTGCAAACCCAATACAAAAACACATCAAAGATATCATCCACTACAACCAAGTAGGCTTCAGGCCAGGTAAGCAGGGGTGGTTCAATATACAAAAATCCATTGTTATGATCCACCATATTAACAAATTGAAAGAAAAATAAACACATGATAATCTCCTTAGTTTCTGAAAAAGCATTTGAAAAAATCCAGCATCCATTCATGTTTAAAGTATTGGAGAGATCAGGGATACAGGGCATATACCTAAACATAGTAAAGGCGATATACAGCAATCCTATAGCCAACCTCAAGCTAAACAGAGAGAAACTTAAAGCAATCCCACTGAATTCAGGAACAAGGCACGGCTGCCCCTTCCATATCTCTTCAACATAGTTCTCAAAGTCCTTACTAGATTAATAAGAAAATTAAAGAAGATCAAGGGGATACAAATGGGAAAGGAAGAAGTCAAAGTATCACTATTTGCAGATGATATGATAATATACCTGAGTGACCTCCAAAATTCTACCAGGGAACCCCTAAATCTGACAAATACTTTCAGCAATGTGGCTGGATACAAAATCAACTCAAAAAAATAAGTAGCCCTCCTGTATACAAAAGACAAAAGTGTTGAGAAAGAAATTAGGTAAACAACAACTTTCACAATAGTCAAAAAGGACATAAAGTACCTTGGTGTGACCCTAACCAAGCAAGTCAAAGACTTGTTTAAAAAAAATTCAAGTCTCTAAAGAAAGAAATAGAAGAAGATATCAGAAGATGGAAAGATCTCTCATGCTCATGGCTTGGCAGGATTAACATAGTAAAAATGGTCCTCTTACCAAATGCAATCTACAGATTTAATGTAATTCCCATCAAATTACCAACACAATTCTTTACAGACCTTGAAAGGAAAATTCCCAACTTCATATATAATAACAAGAAACCCAGAATTGCTAAAACAATCTTCCATAATAAAAGATCTTCTGGAGGTATCTCCATCCCTGATCTCAAGCTGTACTATAAAGCAACAGTAATAAAAACTGCATGGTACTTGCACAGACACCAACTAGTGGATCAAAGGAATTGGATAGAAGTCCCAGAAATACACCCACACACTATGGACTCCTGATTTTTGACAAAGATGCCAAAACCATACAACAGAAAAAAGATAGCATCTTCAACAAAAGGTGCTGGTCTAAATGGATGTCTACATGTAGGAAAATGCAAATAGATCCATATTTATCACTCTGCACAAAACTAAAGTTCAGGTGGATCAAAGACCTCAGTATAAAACCAGACATACTGACCCTGTTAGAAGAAAAAGTGAGGAAGAGCCTTGAACTCATTGGAAAAGGAGACAACTTCCTGAACAGAACTTCAACAGTACAGGCTCTAAGAGCAACAATCAATAAATGGGACCTCATGAAACTGAAAATCTTCTATAGGTCAAAGGAAACTGTTATCAAAGCAAAATGACTGCCTGCAGATTAGGAAAGGATCTTCACCAACCCTATATCTGACAGAGGTTAATATCGAATATTTATAAAGATTTCAAGAAGTTAAACACCAACAAATCAAGTAACCTAAATTAAAAAATGGGGTACAGAGCTAAACAGAGAATTCTCAATAGAGGAATATAGAATGGCAGAGAAACACTTAAAGAAATATTCAACATTCTTAGTCATCAGGGAAATGAAAATCAAAACCACCCTGAGATTTCACCTTACACCCATCAAAATTACTGAGACAAATAACTCGTGACAACTCATGCTGGATAGGATTTGGAGAAAGGGGAACCTTCCTTCATTGATGGTGGGAATGTAAACTTATACAACCACTTTACAAATCAACATGACACTTTCTCAGACAATTAGGAATAGTGCCTCCTCAAGATCCAGCTATACCACTCCTAAGCATATATCCAAAAGGCGCTCAAGTATACAACAAGGACATCTGCTCAACTATGTTTGTAATAGCTTTATTTGTAATAGCCAGAAGCTGGAAACAGCACAGATGGCCCTCAGTTGAGGAATGGATACAGAAATTGTGGTATATCTATACGATGGAATATTACTCAGCAATGAAAAACAAGGAAAACATGAAATTTGCAGGTAAATGTTGGGAAATGGAAAAGATCATCCTGAGTGAGGTATCCCAGAAGCAGAAAGACTCACAGGGTATATACTCACTCATAAGTGGATATAGGATATAAAATATAAGATAAAAATACTAAAATCTGTACACCTAAGTAAGTTAATCAGGAAGGAGTATGCTGGCTAAGATGCTCAAACCCCATGCAGAAAGGTAAAGAGGATAGACATCAGATGAGGGAGAATACAGGGACAGGACATCCATCTGAGCCTACCACAGAGGTCCTTTAAAAGGCTCTACCCTGCAGGATGTCAAGGCAGATGCTGAGACTCATAGCCAAACTTTGGGCAGAGTGCAGGGAATCTTATGGAAGAACTGGGAGATAGTAAACCTGGAGAGGAGAGGAGCTCCACAAGGACAGTAACAGTTCCAAAAATTCTGACCACAGGGGTCTTTTTTGAAACTGATACGCCAGCCAAGGACCACTCATGGAGATGGCCTGAAACCCCTGCACAAAAGGTAGCCTATGGCAGTTCAATATCCAAGTGGGCTTCATAGTAATGGGGACAGGGACTGTCTCTGACAGGAACTCATTGGCCTTCTCTTTGATCACCTCCCATTGAAGGGGGATCAGCCTTGCCAGGCCACAGAAGACAATGCAGCCCCTCCTAATGAGACCTGATAGAGTAGGATCAGATTGAAGGGGAGGAGGACCACCCTTATCAGTGGACTAGGAAAGGGACAGAGGTGGAAAAGATGGAGGGTGGGATTGGGAGGGGAGGAAGAAGGGAGGTACAGGGGGGATACAAAGTGAGTAAACTGTTGTTAATAAAAATTTAAAAAAGAACACAATAAAATGTTGAAAGATTTTTTAAAAACTATGCTGTTTCACAGACTTTCAAACTTTGAAAATATTGTCTGATATCAGTTATTGCTCCTAAATATAAATAAATAAATAAATAAATAGATAGATAAATAAATAAATAAAGAGAAAGGATACTTCATACTCATCAAAGGAAAATTCCACCAAGATGACATCTGTATTCTGAGCAACAATGCCCCAAATACAAGGACACCCACATTTGTAAAAGAAACATTAATAAAACTTAAAGAACATATCAATCACCATACATTAATAGTGGGAGAGGTCAACATGTCACTATCATCAAGGGACAGAGCAATGGAAAAGGACTTAAACTGAGAGATAATGACACAAATGGAGGCCATGAATCAAATGAACCTAACAGATATCTAGAGAACTTTTTAACCCAAACAGAAAAGAATCTATCTTCTTTCAGCACCTCACTGACCCTTCTCCAAAACTGAACATACAGTAGGTCACAAACCAGGTCTCAACAGATACAATAAGATTGAAATAATATCTTGTATCCTATCAGACCATGATGGACTAAAGATGGACCTCAACAATAACATAAATAACAAAATGCCTACACACACGTGGGAACTGAACAACTCCCTACTCAATGCAATCTAGGTCAGGGAAGAAATAAAGAAAGAACTTCCTACAATTCAATGAAAATTAAGGTACCTCATACCCAAACTGCAATGAAAGCAGTCCTAAGAGGACTTTTAATAGCACTAAAGGCCTTCATAAGCTATTGGAGACATCCCATACAAGCAACTGAATGGCACACTTGCAAGCCCTAGAAAAAAGAAGCAAACACACTCAACAGGAGTAGACTACTAGGACTAACCAAACTCAGGGCTGAAATCAATAAATTAGAAACAAAGAGAATAATTCAAAGAATCAACAAAACCAAGAGCTAGTTCTTTGAGAAAATCAAATACATAGACAAACTCATAGTCAAACTAAGTAAATGGCAGAAAGACACTATCCAAATCAACAGTCTGAAAGGAAGAGAGAGAGAGATAACAGACACTGAAAAAATCCAAAGAACCATTAGATCTTATGACAAAAACCTATATGTCGCATAATTTAAATATCTAAATGAAATATACAATTCTCTTGTTAGATTCCACTTACCAAATTTGAATCAAAATCAGGTAAAGATATTAAATAGTCTTTTTCTGCCTAAGGGAATAGAAGCAGCCATCTAAATACTTGCAACCAAAAAAAGCCAAGAGCGAGATGATTTCAGAGCAGAATTCTACAAGACCGTCAATGAAGAGTCAATATCGATATTTTTCAAATTATTCCACAAAATAGAAATGGATGCAACATGACCAAACTTCTTTTGTAAGACCACAGTCACCTTGATAAATCCTCAAAGACCCCCCAAAAGAAAAAGAACTTCAGACCAATCTCTTTTAAGAACAATGATGCAAAAATACTCAATAAAATAATTGCAAACCAAATCCAAGAACATGTCAAAGATATCATCTACCATTACCAAGTAGGCTTAATCCCAGGCATGCAGGGATAGTTCAATATAGGGAATCTTAATTCATCATATAAAGAAATTGAAAAAAAAAACAGGATCATTTTCTTAGATGCTGAAAAAACATTTGACAATATCCAACAGTTATTCTTGTTTAAAGTCTTGGAGAGACTGGGGACAGAGGCACAGATCTAAAAATAGTAAAGACAATATACAGCAATCCTATAGCTAACATGAAACAAAATGGAAAGAAACTTAAATCAATTCCACTGAACTCAGGGACAAGACAAGGCTACACACTCTCTCCAAATCTCTTCAGTACAGTACTCAAAGTCCTATCTAGGGCAATAAGACAACTAAAGGAGATCAAGCGATACAAATTGATAAGGAAGAAGTCAAAGTATTTATATTCACATATATGACATTATAAAAGTGACCCCAAATATTCTACTGTAGCAAACTCCTACAGTTGAAAAACACTTTATCAAAGTGGTTGGATATAAAGTTAACTCAAAAAAAAAAAAATCAGTAGCACTCCTGTATGCAAAAGACAAATGGACTGAGAAAGAATTAGGAGAACAACACCCTTCACAGTAGGCAGGAAAACAACAACAACAACATAATATACCTTGGAGTTATCCTCAACGAGCAGGTGAAAAACCTGCATGAAAAAAAAAAAAAAAAAAAAAACTTTAAGCTTCTGAAGAAAGAAATTGAAAAAGATACAAGAAGATACAAATATCTCTCATGCAGATGGGTCAGAAGGATCAACATAGTAAAAATTGCTATCATACCAAAAACAATCTACAGATTCAATAATATTCCCATCAAAATATCAAAACAATTCAATAAGGAACTTGAAAAAACAATTCTCAGCTTCATATAGTAAAATAAAAAAGCCAGAATAGCTAAAACAGTCCTGTACTATAGCAGATCATCAGTAGGTATCACCATCCCTGATCTCAAGCTCTACTATAAATCAATAGTAATAAAAAAAAACTGCACGGTACTAAAATAAAAACAGAATGGTGTATGAATGGAATTGAAGTGAAGACCCATAAATAAACCCACACACCTATGGCCACTTGATTTTTGACAAAGAAGCCAAAACCATGCAATGGAAAAAGGACAGCATCTTCAACAAATGGTGCTGGTCTAACCTGAAGTTTACATGTGGAAAAATGAAAATAGATACATATTTGTCACCCTGCACTAAACTGCAGTCCAAGTTGTTCAAAGACTTCAACATAAAACCAGATACACTAAATCTGTTAGAAAAAAAAAAAAAAAAAAAGTGGGAAATATCCTCGATCTCATTGGCATAGAAGGTAACTTCCTCAACAGAACACCAAGAACACTGGCTCTAAGATCAAGAATTAATGAATAGGATCTCATGAAACCAAAAGCTTCTATGAAGCAAAGAACTCTGTCAATAGAACAAAATGACCGCCTACCGACGGACAAAAGATCTTCACCAACCCTACATACAACTGAAAGAGGTAATAAACAAAATATATATAAAGAGCTCAAAAAATTAAACTCCAACAATCCAAATAATACAATTTAAAACTGGGGTAAAGAACTATACAAGGATTTCTCCACAGAGGAATATCAAATTGTGGACATTAAATGCTCAAAATCTCTAGTCATCATGGAAATGCAAATGACATTCCATCTTAAACTCATCATGGTTAAGGTCAAAACCTGAAGTGACAGCAAGATAGTGAGAATGTGGAGAAAGAGGAACACTCTATTGCTGGTGGGAGTGCAAACTTATACAACAACTTCAAAAATCAATCTGATGCTTTTTCAGACAATTAGAAAGAGTGTTACTTCAAGACCCAGCTCTACCATTCCTGGGCATATGTCAAAAAGATGCTCAACCATTCAACAAAGATATTTGCTCAACTGTGTTCCTAACATCTATATTCATAATAGCCATAACAGGGAGACAAACTATATGTCTCTCAACCAAACCATTGTTTTACAGAAATTGTGGTACATTTACACAGTGGAATGCACCTCGGGTATTTAAAAAAAAAAAAAAAAAAAAAAGGAAACTATAAAATTTTCAGACAAGTAGATGGAACTAGAAATGATCATCCTAAGTGAGTTATTCCAAAACCAGAAAGACATGCATGGTATATACTCATTTGTAAATGGATAATGGCCATAATATAGGATAAACATACTACAATCTACAGACCTAAAGGAGCTAAATAAAAAGGAGGACCCTATGGAGGATGGTCAATTCTTATTCAAAAGTGCAAATAAAATGGACACCAGAAGTGACTGAGGAGAGGGAACAGGATGAGAGCCATAATCATATCCTCCAAAAGATTCTGCCCAGCAGGGGTTCAAAGCAAATGCTACGATTCACAGCCAAACTTTGGGTAGAAGCACAGGGAATCATAGGAAAGAGTGGGAGGATAGAATGTAGAAAGACCCAGAGCTGGCAGGACCTCCATAAGAAGACCAACAAGGACAAAAAATCTGGGCCCATGGGGACTTGCAGAGAAATTGATGGACCCATCAAAGACCATTCATGAAGAGGACCCAGACCCCTGCTAAATGTAGCTGATAGGCAGCTCAGTCTCCATGTTGGGATCCATAGTAAGGGGAGAAGGTGTCTGCTCTGACATGGACTCTGTTGTCTGCTATTTGATCATTTCTCCTTGGTGGAGGGGGCATTGCTATGCCACAAAGGAAGAGGATGCAGGAAGTCCTAGTGAGACTTGATAGGCTGGGTTCAGATGGTAGGAAGGGAGGTTTCCCTGTATCTGAGATTTAGGAAATGGGATAAAGGGGGAAAGAAGAATGGAGGGTGAGACAAGGAAAGACAAGGGAGAAGATTACAATTGGGATGTTAAATGAATAAATTATTTTTAATTTAATTTAATTTATTTATTACAATGTGTTCACTTTGTATCCTTGCTATAGCCCCCTTCCTCATCTCCTCCCAGTCCCATCCACCTTCCTTCTTCTGCCCCTATGCCCTTTCTCTAGTCTCCTAATTGGGGAGGAATTCCTTCCCTTCTAGCTTATCAGGTCTCATCAAGGATGGCTGCATCATCTTCCTCTGTGGCCTTGCAAGGCTGCACCACCCAGGAGGAGGTGATCAAAGACTCGAGTTCATGTCAGAATAAATAAAAAAAAAAATTTAAATTAAAAATAAATTAAATGTGAATAAAACAAACAAATAAAATAAAAAAAAATACAACAGGTAAGAAGAGTGTCACACACCTACTATTCAATGACTCAGAAAGCTCAGATACTGTTAGTGTCATGAATAAATGGCATCCTAAGAATTTAAATATACTCCCTGCCAAATTTCAAATGCAAGATGTTGATGAAGATCAACACAATAACCTATGCTTACATATACAAAACAAAAGAAAATAAATACCTAAAACTCTATATTCCATGCTCAGCAGCCAATGATGGTGATGTTGATGCCAGGCATGTTGGCCTAGATTTAAGCCCAACACTTGACTGGAGTTTAGAGTTGTAAGTTCAAAACCAGCCTGGTCTACATACAAACTTTCAGGAAACATCCAGGAACTCTGGGACATTCTGACAACACAAAACATGCTGATAATCAGATTAGAAGAAGAAGGATGAGATCAAAGGTCCAGAAGATATTTTCAACAAAAATCATACAAGAAAAATTTCTTAACCTAAAGAAGAAGATGTCTATGGAGGCACAAGAAGCCAAGAAGCATACAAAACACCAAAGAGACTGGACCAGAAAAGAAAGTCCTCTTAGCACAGAATAATCAAAATACAAAACATGCAGAACAAAGAAAGAATATGAAAAGCTGCAACTGAAAACAAAAAAACAAACAAACAAAACAAACAACAAAAACTAACAAAAAAAAAAAAAAAAAAAAAAAAAAAACCAATCAAAAAACAAAAAAGGCAAATCTATTGGAATTAATCCTGTATTCTCAGTAAAAATGTTAGAAGTTGAACAGCTTAGACAGAGTGCTTCTGACTCTAAAACCTACAGAAGCCGAGACAAATTATTAACCATGCCCAGAAAGTTTCAATCAGCAAATGAAGAAAATAAGATGTTTCATGATAAGGTCAAATTTAAACAATATATATCTATAAATATAGCCCAACACAGGGTGCTAAAACCACCACCACCAAAATACCAGGATTTACAATCACTGTTTTTTGATATCTTTTAATACCATTGACCCAAATTCACCAATAAAAAGACACAGGCTCACAAAAATGGATGATAAAACAAAATCCACCCTTCTTCTAAATACATCAAACACAGCTTCACATCAAGATAGACATTATCTCAAGGTAAAAGTTGGAAAAGATATTCCAAATAAATGAATTAGAGTATCAAGCTTGTAAAGCATTTTTAATATCTAACAAAACAGACTTCAAAAACAACTAATCAAAAGATGGCAAAGGACATGACATATTTAAAAAAACATCCAGCAATATAACATTTCAATACTTAACATCTGTGCCCCAAACATAAGAGCACACACAAATTATAAAAGAAACCCTTCTGCAGCTTGCATCACATCCTGGCCCTCATAAACTGATAGGGAAGACTTCAATATATCACTCTCACCAATGGACAGGTCCTCCTGACCAAACTGAACAGATAAATGGTCCAGATAATCTAACATCAAAACACTGCCCAAGTGTTGTTTACAGAACATCCACCCAAGCAAAAGATTGTTCCCTCTTCTCAGCAACACATATATTGTTCTCCAAAATTGATGATATACTTAAACAGTGGAAGTCTCAAAAGATATAAGAAACTTGCAATAACCTCCTGCATCCTATCAGACCACAAAGGTTTAAAACATCACATCACCAATAACAAAATCAATAGAAAGCTTACAAACTCATTGAAATTGAACAACACTCCATTGAATAAAAAATGGATCCAAACTGAAATAAAGAAAGAAATTGAAGACTTTCTAGAAGTCAATGAAATGAAAACACAACATATCAAAAGTCATAGTACACAACGGAATTGTTGACCAGAAGACAGTTCATACCACTAAGTACATTTAGAAAAAATAATCAAGCACGTCTCGCCCCTGGGGGCAATGGTCTCCTGAACCTACTCAGACCTCGGACACCACCACTGCTAGTTCTAGAACTGAAGCAGGATGTTCCAACGAGGGGGTTAAGGCTTCTCATAATATTTCCTATAAGCCCACACCTGTTTGTCTATATCCCCCATTTTTATTCATTATTAGCCAGATAGAGCCAAGTAATTGTGGTAATGATACTTGCTTTTTTGCCCAATGCTGGAATACTAGTGAATTTAGGTATGCCCTGGTTACTCACATGCCTCAATGGGTGCCTATGCCCATTGATGCCCCTCACGCTATGACTCTCTTCAGACAGAAAAGGGATCTTGGAACTACAGCCACCATTGTTACTACCATCTCATTGGCGGCTGTTGGAGCTACCACCGGGGCATTAGCCATGAGTCATAATGGGCAGACTGCTCAGACCCTGAATAATCATTTAGCCAATGTAGCTCATGCCTTAGTTGTACATAAAGGAATTAATGCTCAACTAAAAGGAAGCTTGATGGTGTTCAATCAGAGGATTGACCTCGTGCAGGAGCAAATTGATACCCTATGGCAAAACACTCAACTTGGCTGTCAATGAAAATATGCTGGACTTTGAGTCACTAGCATATAACATGAGAATTTTTCCTGTGCTGCAAATCTGTCTAAACAATTGTCGAGCTATATTTTAGGTAATTGGACTGGAGAATTGATACTACGATGGAGCAGCTGAGAGTGGCCATTGTCACAGTAAATTCTACCAGAGTGGACACAGGACTAGCCACAGGATTATCATCATGGATTGCTGCAGCCATGAATCATCTGAAGGAATGGGCGGCATGGGAGCGTTAGCAGGCCTTCTGATGTTGGTCTCCTTGGTTTGCCTGTGGTATATATGCAAGATTAGAGTCTCACAACAGCGTAATGCAGCCATGACCATTCAGGCCTTTACAGCCATTGAAGCAGGACAGTCTCCCCAAGCATGGTTGGCTACCATAAAAGCCAAAATGTTACGCTCAGGATGCGAGGCTAAGCACTGCACTCAGGGTCAGCCGCCTTGGACCCAGAGAAGAGCATGTCTGATTGCATGCGGGTTGATGCCCCAGGTCCCGCCTCTGAGAAAAAGGTATCAGACGGGTCTGATGCTCTTTGGGTGGATGACACCTAAATGAACATCAGTACAAAGTCCCAATTTATTTCTAATATCAGAGATCAGACCTCTACTCTTGCCTGATGCGTCCAAAACAAAAAGGGGGAACTGTAGAGAGCTGCGTAATGCCGCGCCTGAAAGATGGAGCTGGTTTCTGCCTTCCACCTTCCCGATGGTGAGTGCTCTCTGTCTTGAACAATTCCACATTTGGCTAAGGCTGAGGATCTGGCTTGCTTCCATGTATGTGGACCTATCTGCATTGCCCACGTGGCATGCTGAGGTTGGCTACCCAGAGGCTATTTAAAGTGGGCTGGCTTTCCCCAGGGTCAGATGATTGTTCAAGGTTCCTGAATAAACTGCATTGAAAAAAAAGAAAATGAAAACATGCTGATAATCAGATTAGAAGAAGAAGGATGAGATCAAAGGTCCAGAAGATATTTTCAACAAAATCATACAAGAAAAATTTCTTAACCTAAAGAAGAAGATGTCTATGAAGGCACAAGAAGCATACAAAACACCAAAGAGACTGGACCAGAAAAGAAAGTCCTCTTAGCACAGAATAATCAAAATACAAAACATGCAGAACAAAGAAAGAATATGAAAAGCTGCAACTGAAAACAAAAAAACAAACCAAACTAAACAACAAATCAGACTAACAAAAAAAAAAAAAAAAAAAAAAAAAACAAGCAAAAAACAAAAAGGCAAATCTATTGGAATTAATCCTGTATTCTCAGTAAAAATGCTAGAAGTTGAACAGCTTAGACAGAGTGCTTCTGACTCTAAAACCTACAGAAGCCGAGACAAATTATTAACCATGCCCAGAAAGTTTCAATCAGCAAATGAAGAAAATAAGATGTTTCATGATAAGGTCAAATTTAAACAATATGTATCTATAAATATAGCCCAACACAGGGTGCTAAAACCACCACCACCAAAATACCAGGATTTACAATCACTGTTTTTTTGATATCTCTTAATACCATTGGCCCAAATTCACCAATAAAAAGACACAGGCTCACAAAAATGGATGATAAAACAAAATCCACCCTTCTTCTAAATACATCAAACACAGCTTCACATCAAGATAGACATTATCTCAAGGAAAAGATATTCCAAATAAATGAATTAGAGTATCAATCTTGTAAAGCGATTTTAATATCTAACAAAACAGACTTCAAAAACAACTAATCAAAAGGTGGCAAAGGACATGACATATATTTAAAAAAAAACTCCAGCAATATAACATTTCAATACTTAACATCTGTGCCCCAAACATAAGAGCAACCAAGTTATAAAAGAAACCCTTCTGCAGCTTGCATCACATCTTGGCCCTCATAAACTGATAGGGGAAGACTTCAATATATCACTCTCACCAATGGACAGGTCCTCCTGACCAAACTGAACAGAGAAATGGTCCAGATAACTAACATCAAAACACTGCCCAAGTGTTGTTTACAGAACATCCACCTAAGCAAAAAGATTGTTCTCTCTTCTCAGCAACACATATACTGTTCTCCAAAATTGATGATATACTTAAACAGTGGAAGTCTCAAAAGATATAAGAAACTTGCAATAACCTCCTGCATCCTATCAGACCACAAAGGTTTAAAACATCACATCACCAATAACAAAATCAATAGACAGCTTACAAACTCATAGAAATTGAACAACACTCCATTGAATAAAAAAATGGATCCAAACTGAAATAAAGAAAGAAATTAAAGACTTTCTAGAAGTCAATGAAATGAAAACACAACATATCAAAAGTCATAGTACACAACGGAATTGTTGACCAGAAGACAGTTCATACCACTAAGTACATTTAGAAAAAATAATCAAGCACGTCTCGCCCCTGGGGGCAATGGTCTCCTGAACCTACTCAGACCTCGGACACCACCACTGCTAGTTCTAGAACTGAAGCAGGATGTTCCAACGAGGGGGTTAAGGCTTCTCATAATATTTCCTATAAGCCCACACCTGTTTGTCTATATCCCCCATTTTTATTCATTATTAGCCAGATAGAGCCAAGTAATTGTGGTAATGATACTTGCTTTTTTGCCCAATGCTGGAATACTAGTGAATTTAGGTATGCCCTGGTTACTCACATGCCTCAATGGGTGCCTATGCCCATTGATGCCCCTCACGCTATGACTCTCTTCAGACAGAAAAGGGATCTTGGAACTACAGCCACCATTGTTACTACCATCTCATTGGCGGCTGTTGGAGCTACCACCGGGGCATTAGCCATGAGTCATAATGGGCAGACTGCTCAGACCCTGAATAATCATTTAGCCAATGTAGCTCATGCCTTAGTTGTACATAAAGGAATTAATGCTCAACTAAAAGGAAGCTTGATGGTGTTCAATCAGAGGATTGACCTCGTGCAGGAGCAAATTGATACCCTATGGCAAAACACTCAACTTGGCTGTCAATGAAAATATGCTGGACTTTGAGTCACTAGCATATAACATGAGAATTTTTCCTGTGCTGCAAATCTGTCTAAACAATTGTCGAGCTATATTTTAGGTAATTGGACTGGAGAATTCGATACTACGATGGAGCAGCTGAGAGTGGCCATTGTCACAGTAAATTCTACCAGAGTGGACACAGGACTAGCCACAGGATTATCATCATGGATTGCTGCAGCCATGAATCATCTGAAGGAATGGGCGGGCATGGGAGCGTTAGCAGGCCTTCTGATGTTGGTCTCCTTGGTTTGCCTGTGGTATATATGCAAGATTAGAGTCTCACAACAGCGTAATGCAGCCATGACCATTCAGGCCTTTACAGCCATTGAAGCAGGACAGTCTCCCCAAGCATGGTTGGCTACCATAAAAAGCCAAAATGTTACGCTCAGGATGCGAGGCTAAGCACTGCACTCAGGGTCAGCCGCCTTGGACCCAGAGAAGAGCATGTCTGATTGCATGCGGGTTGATGCCCCAGGTCCCGCCTCTGAGAAAAAGGTATCAGACGGGTCTGATGCTCTTTGGGTGGATGACACCTAAATGAACATCAGTACAAAGTCCCAATTTATTTCTAATATCAGAGATCAGACCTCTACTCTTGCCTGATGCGTCCAAAACAAAAAGGGGGAACTGTAGAGAGCTGTGTAATGCCGCGCCTGAAAGATGGAGCTGGTTTCTGCCTTCCACCTTCCCGATGGTGAGTGCTCTCTGTCTTGAACAATTCCACATTTGGCTAAGGCTGAGGATCTGGCTTGCTTCCATGTATGTGGACCTATCTGCATTGCCCACGTGGCATGCTGAGGTTGGCTACCCAGAGGCTATTTAAAGTGGGCTGGCTTTCCCCAGGGTCAGATGATTGTTCAAGGTTCCTGAATAAACTGCATTGAAAAAAAAAGAAAATGTTAAATCCAAAAGTTCCCTATAACAAAACATCCAGGAACTCTGAGACATTAGGAAAAGACAAAACATGCTGATAATCAGATTAGCAGAAGAAGGATGAGATCAAGGTTCTAGAAGATATTTTCAACAAAGTCATACAAGAAAAATTTCTTAACCTAAAGAAGAAGATGTCCATCAAGGCAAGAAAAGCATACAAAAATACCAAAGACACTGAAACAGAAAAGAAAGTCCTTTTACCAGAGAATAATCAAAACACTAAATATACAGAACAAAGAAAGAATATTAAAAGCTGTAACAGAAAAAAAATTAAACAGACTACACTAACCAATAAAACAGACAAACCAAAATTAAAATAAAATAAAATAAAATCCAACCACGAAATAAATAAAGGCAGATCTATTGGAATTAATCCTGTATTATCAGTAAAGATACTAGAAATTGAAGGATATAGACAGTGTTCTTTTGACTTTAAAAAACTAGAGAAGCCAAGAAAAATTACTAACTATGCCCAGAACCTTTTAATCAGCAAATGGAGAAAATAAGATGTTTCATAATAAGGTCAAATTTAAACAATATGTATCTATAAATACAGCCCCACACAGGGTGCTAAAATAACGATCACCTCCACCACCAAAATACCAGGATTTACAATTACTGTTTGTTGATATCTCTTAATACCATTGACCCATAGCACCACCACCATCTCCACCACCAAAATACCAAGATTAACAATCACTGTTCATTGATATCTCTTAATACCATTGACCCAGATTCACCAATAAAAAGACACAGGCTCACAAAATGGATGATAAAACAGAATCCATCCTTCTAAATATATCAAACACAGCTTCACATCAAGATAGACATTATCTCAAGGTAAACGGTTGGAAAAGATATTCCAAATGAATGGACAAGAGTGGACAAGAGTATCAATCTTGTATAGCAATTTTAATATCTTACAAAACAGACTTCAAAAACAACTAATAAAAAGATGGCAAAAGACATGGCATATTAAAAAAAAAAAAAACATCCAGCAATATAACATTTCAATACTTTACATCTATGCCCCAAACATAAGAGCACCCAAGTTATAAAAGAAACCCTTCTGCAGCTTGCATCACATCCTGGCCCTCATAAACCAGTAGGGGAACACTTCAATATATCACTCTCACCAATGGACAGGTCCTTCTGACCAAACTGAACAGAGAAATGATCCAGATAATTAAGAGCAAAAAACTAAATATACCCAAATGATGTTTACAGAACATGCACCCAAGCACAAAAGATTATTCCCTCTTCTCAGCAACTCATATAATGTTCTCCAAAATTGATGATATACTTGAACAGTGGAAGTCTCAAAAGATAGAAGAAACTTGCAACAACCTTGTATATCCTATCAGACCACTAAGGTTTAAAGCAGCACATCACCAATAACAAAAACAATAGAAAGCTTAAAAACACATAGAAATTGAACAACTCTCTACTGAATAAAAAAAATGGATCAAAACTGAAATAAAGAAATAAATTAAAGACTTTCTAGAAGTCAATGAAATGAATATACAACATATCAAAACTCATAATACACAATGGAAGTGTTGACCAGAAGACAGTTCATACCACTAAGTACATTCAGAAAAAATAATCAGAAAGATCTCTTAGTAGCAACTTAACATCACATCTAAATACTCTAGAATAAAAAGAAGTAAACAAAACTAAAAGGGGTAGACAGTGAGAAACTACTGAACTGTGTCTTCACTGGTAAAACCGAATGTTTCCACAGGAAAAGAAAGGTGGATCCTAACAAAATTGATAATGATTAGATTTGAATGGTAGAGATCTCCTGAATAAGCAGAGGTAACTGTTCCTCAGACAGTGTGGTCATTCACTCCAAATAACTTAATAAAGCCTAAAGTTTTTTTTTTCTTAAATAAAAAAGATACTTTTGTTGTTTCGTATTAAAAACAGTTAAGAGGTTTAAAATGTTTGAAGTAAATTCAAAGGTATAAACTTGTTTGAGTTGGAATAACTTGGAGTGAATATAACATATTTGAGCAGTGTGGTGATAGACCATGCATTTAATCCCAGCAGAGACAGGCATTTCTGTATTAATTAGTTGTTTTCTAAATTCAGGAGTTACAATGACAGGGTGTTGGTGGTTCATAGCCTTAATCCCAGCATTTAGGAGGCACATGCCTTTTGCATACCACCTGGGAGGTAGAGGCAGGCACATAGGATTTACAGTGATTTTATTTAAAAGCTGCTTGTAAAAGGCAGGCTGAAAATCAAAGTGAATGCCCTTTATTGTCTAGAAATAAATACACTTTAAGGTATATTTGTAAACATTCAAAGAATTTTTTAAAATTTAATTGAGATATTATACTTCTTCTATTAAAAAAACATTTTGCCCTATAAAAGATATGAACATGCCTAGAAAGGTACAACCCTCACCCCTGAATTAGGGATGGGGCAGGGTTTTAATTTAATCTTTTCAGGAGAATAAAATCATCCAAATAAAGGATACAGAGACCACTGGACACATGAAACTTCTGAAGAAAATGACAGATCACCAAAAGAAAATGTCAAAAGAGAAAGAGTAAACTGCTCAACTGGTATCACTCACCTTCATGTTGTCTCTTCTGCCTTCTACAGACATAAGTGCAAATTGTCTTTATGTGATTACTAAAGAACAATAAAAAATCTCTATCTCCTATCAGAAAAGCCACCTGGTAAGAAACAGAGGAAAACAGAAAAATAAGGGATGATTCCATTGTCACAAATCTCATATTCTTCTAGCATGATGTGACTTCTGTACTTACCACAAACTTTAACAATCAAGAATATGTACAGTATTTGTGAGAGAAAAAAGCCAAAAACATAAGCCTAAAATATAGCCAATTTTACATGAAAAGACCCAAGGAAACTCTAACATGAAAAATGTACACTGGATCAGAGATAGCTTTGATTTTTTTAATTTAATACAAATTAAATAAACACAGATTTCACAACTCCTACAAGACAAACTCAAAGTGACACCTGAACTGTTATATTTCTGACCCTGCAGCTACACCTAATCTCCTTTCCAGAGAGTCCTTTTGCACTGGATGTCTCTTAGAAAGTGGAGGTGATCAAACAGATGAGCTATGGCTTCATGTCCCCTTGTCCCTCATGTCCCCTTGTGGGTTCAGGCACATCCCAGGCCTTGCCGACACTCACACCCAAAACAATGTTGGAGAATAATTTAATATGTTTCCTGCGGCATGGATTATGTCACAAGATGTGGACTCTGATATCCACTTACCTAAAACCAGGCACACCTGACAAAATTCTGCATCTCAGAAATTCATTTTCCAGCCTGGAATTGAATTTCTCTAAAGTATGCCATTGTGCCTGGTGGTAGATGCAAGATTAAAAAAAAAAAACAGTAATCAAGTATTGCTGAAGGATGATCACCACCAACTCGTTTCTTCCAGTTTCAGAACTATTTATAAAATTTGTTACACAAAACCATATGTGGAATACAACGTTCATCATTTCTAGAAATGAGACCTTCATTTTTCCAATCTATCTACTGCACACAAAAGCAACGCCTGTGTGTGCACACTAAATAGTGATATTATAAGCACCAGAGCTTTCCACTTCCCAGGATGCAAGGTCCCCTCCTCCCTGGACAATCAACAGTCAGGAAGGGTCAGAGTCCAGGACTCTCTGCCCAGGTCACCACATGGAGAACAACAGAACCACAGTCTAAATCACAGTCCATCTCAGTCAAAGCAGATCAGGCTGTGATAGCTCAGCAGATATGCTCTGCCTGGCTGATGAACAATAGTCCCACACTCACCATGGCATGGCTTGTGGTCTCACTCACAGTTCCCTATAACTACATCAGAAGAAAATCCCAGAACAAATTGGTAAGCTACCTCCCACTGGTGCTCCTGTCTCCTGCCCTACCCAGAGTCTCTCATTAGCTTGAACAATACAGCTGAGTCTCAGGACAGTAATAGCTCCTCTACCAGTGGATCAAAGATCAAATGATGCAGAGAGCAGAGGCATTCTAGCTTTTCCCTAACATCTATGGGCACACAGAACCCTAGCGTTGTTATAAAAGAATGAAAATCCCAATTGTTTGATTTTACCAATACAGACCCAGGAGCCAGATAGTGGGGAGAAAACCTGCTAGTTCAGAAAGGCAGAGAAAGCACCCATCTGACCATCATACTCACCTCACATTTAAGAGGAAAAAGCTCCAAGGCCTCACCAGTTCAGATGACAGCTCATGGGGGGATAGGCCAAAGGAACCCAAGGCCAAAGGCTTTCTAGATCAAAGCTCAAAAAGCCCCAAATCTACCAAACTAAAACTCCTTCCAATTTTACACTCTGTCTTAAATACATTTCAGCTGAAAGTTCCACTTATTCTTTAATCCCTGTCAGCTGGTTTCTTGCTTTGCCTCTTGACCTAGGGTGAACATTATTTCATCCTGTGCACAGAGAGCTTTTGAATTAAAGTTATGTTTTAGGGCTGATGGAACCATGCTATAATCACCTGTTTACAATAAATTGTAAGTTCTTGGAATTAAGATTTGTGTTAGGGCTCACCCACAGCAAACAAAGCACAGGTTTTTACAGTTCACAATCTAAGGGATCACACTGGCATCAAATATCCTGCAACTTCCTCATCTTGGAAATGTTTTAAAATACAATCTTACACTTTCCCAGGGCACTGCTCATCTTCCAAGATACAGGTCGTTTATGTTGCACATTCCATTACATAGTTGGAAAGTCCTTCAGCCAAACTTCAGTCAAAGCTAAACAGTAACAACCATTAAAGAAACAAATGGCCATAAATTTGGAAGCAAGGAGTAGTTCATGGGAGCTCAATGAAAATGAGGGGAAAAAAAGGATAGGTCTGTACCTAGAAATGTTGGAATAGAAAGTTTATTATAGATAGACTAGAGAACATAGTCAGACACAGGGAAATCTGGGACAGTCTAGAATTGACATGACCCTGAGCTATGTGAGACGAGAGGAGAGAGGGAAGTGGAAAGCCAGAACAAATGGCCAGGAGGATAAATGATAAATGAAAAAGACCAGGTAACCAAAAGTGTTAGAATACATAAGGAATGGAGGAGGGTGGCTCAACTCCTAGGCTAGAGATCTGTGTTTGACACCCATACCTTGTTACAGGTAAGAACTGAGGGATGCTGGGAGAACCTGACAGCCACGTCTGATTTGATTGTTAAGTAGCCACCTTAACCATTCATTCCAGCATTTGAGATGTAAGAGTAGAGAGGAATGAAAAGGTTAAAACAATTTTTCTATAATCTCAAAAATTATTTTTAAAAGTTGAAAATGGCTTTATGCATTCTGCCCAACAGTTGCCATAAGTCTCAGCATCTGCTTTGATAGTCTGCAGGGCAGAGGCTTTCGGAGGCCCTCTGTGGCAGGTTCCTAGGTTGTTTCCTGTTTTCTTCTTCTTCTGATGTCCAACCTATTTGCCCTTCATGGAATCTTATGTAAGAAGTGGGAAATAGTAAGAGCTGGAGAGGAAAGGAACCACACAAGGAGAGCAACAGAACCAGAAAATTTGAACACAGGGAACTTCCCAGAGACTCATACTCCAACCAATGACTATTCACGGAGATAACCTAGAACCACTGCACAGATGTAGCAAATGATAGTTCAGTGTTCAATGGGTTACATAGTAAAGGGAAGATGGACTGCCTCTGACATAATTGGATTGGCCTGCTCTTTGATCACCTCCCCCTGATGGGGGAGCAGCCTTACCAGGCCACAGAAGATGACAACGCAGCCACTCCTGATGTGATCTGATAGACTAAGATCAGAAGGAAGGAGAAGAGGACCTCCCCTATCAGTGGACTTGGGGAGGGGCATGCATGAAGAAAAGGGAGGGATGGTGGTATCGGGAGGGGAGGAGGGGGGCTTATGGAGGATACAAAATGAATAAAGTGTAATTAATAGTAAAAAATAAAAAAAAAGAAAATGGCTTTATGGTCAAATATTCTTCAGGGACTTCTAATATGTATTAGAGCACACCAAGTATTACAACTTTTCTCTCAGGTAGTGCATTTTCAAATGGGGGAAGGAGAAACGTGCCTGTTAGTCACTACCACAGCAGTTTATCCAAAACTTCTGTGTTGTTTGAACTCGTGCAACTATAGAAATTTGCTTTCCAGAAACAAGTTCACCAACTAATCCATATTCTTGATTCCCTTTGTGTATGACTCCTCCCAAATGTACATTTTTTGCTTTTATTGACCATCTAACATTGATTACCTGACTCATTACCATTTTCCCTCCTTCTCCTCCCTTTCTGTGTTATGACTACACCAGCTTCAAAGTAGTTCAGTGAACTCAATTCTTTCACAGGTCCCTCTTTATTTGTAATTGCTCACCTCCAAAAAAAAATATCAGAGTGCTCAGTGGACATTCATTCACTGGTCTCTTTTACTTCACATTCACCAGTCAGGGTACACCTAAAAAGAGCTGCAGGACAATGTTCTAGGCACTGGACAGTAGGGATAGCATTCAGTGCTCAAAGAAAGTCTCAATTACATAACATGTGGAAGGTTGATCTACAGGAGACATTACTTTAAACAAAAACAAATATCAAACCACTAAAGAAAAATGAATGAAATTCTTAATGACTGGGGATTATCAGAGAATATTAACTAATAGAAGACTAGAGCAGTGATGCACCAGCAAAGTAAAATTTAATAATACCAACAACTGACTTTTTAAAATTTATTTATCCATTATGTATACAATGTTCTGTGTGCATCTACAACTGCATGCCAGAAGAGAGCACAAGATATCATTATAGATGGTTGTGCCCCACCATATGGTTGCTCAGAATTGAACTCATGACCTCTGGAAGAGCAGCCAGTTCTGTTAAACTCAGAGCTGAAAAAAACACATAGGTATACTTTCTTTGAAAAAGAATAGCCATTCTGTGGTAGAGGGAAATCCATTAATAAGATATTGTTTGACATTTCCCCTCTATACAATGTTGGCTGCTGAGACCTGTAACCTGACAGACACATATTTAGCTAATAGGCTTTGTCTCAAATTTGAAGTGACATAACAGTGTCAATGAAGATTGTACAAATGGACAGAGGACAGTCCTTTAATTCGAAATTCAATATTCACTGGATCAACCTACCTGACCCAAATTGTACACCTACCAATGTGATCTGTTTTCATTCACATTAATGAATTAATAAATAAGTGTTAGGAAATTACAAATTAAAAAACCTCACCCTGCCTCAATTTGGTCCTTCTTCATAATTCTACCCCTTCTGGCTGACTGCCTTAAACTTTAGTCTGATCAAGGAGGGAGTGGGTGTGTGTACTTTAGTCCCAGCACTTTGGAGGCAGAAGTAAGTGGACTCCATGAGTTCCAGGCCAGCCTGGTATACAAAGTGAGTCCAGGATAGCCAGGACTACATTGAGATACCCAGTGTTAAAAACAAATACAACAAAAACAAAAAAGCAACACCAACAACAAAACACTCTAGTCTGTTATCTAGCTATTGCCTATCCTGTTTTCCCCTAAAGTGTACATAAAAACTGTTCCTCTTATTCTGGTCTGGACACCGAAGCTCCACATGGAAATCCTTTTCCTCTTATGAAATGGAGAGTTCATTAAATGATCCATATGAATAATTTTAAAACTGTGTTGTGGTACAGCCGTTTAACTAAAGAATTTAAAAAGTTTCATGAAGAAGAAACAGGTTAATGCCTTGGGGAAAGACAAACTGGTATCAAGGTGACCTGCATCAGCATAGTTTGTCTCAGAAACATTTTTCTATGAGACTGAAGATGCAGCTGTTCTATAATTAATATGTCTTTCCAAAAAGAAATGACTGCACACACAATTAAAAGATTAATAAAGAAAATTCTCTTTAATGACAGCATACTTCCAGCTCTGGATAATACTCAAAAGAAGCCTGGTGAGAACTGACTTTACATTCCACATATCCTGTCACCCTAAGTCACTTTCAGGTTCAGGTCCCAGGTTGTGTTTTGAACAATGTAAATATGGACTGGAGACTAAGTGGTCTAGCCACTAAGACAGTTGGGAGATCTGCACAGCAAAGATCTACCCAGAATAATTTCTTAAATAAAAACCGCAGCTCACTCCTCAGTGAAAAGGTCCTCAATGGAATATCTCAGAGAATGAGAAAGATAGGAAAATTAGAAGGTCTGAGACCTTTTTTTGGTACACCAGGCCTTAATGTTGGTTGTAACCCTGTAATGTCCCCTTGAGCAGATTGTTATAGGCAAATCCTTTGATATGAAGACGGACCTCATGGCTGGTTTTAAATCAGTTTCCCCTTTGCTATGGTTTAGAACCACATTTCTGGATAATCCTGGTGAGGAAATGTGTATCCCAGAATCTTAATCTCTAACAGGGCTGGTAGCATGTGAAGTGTTTTACAGACAGTCTTCCCTCAGCTAAATTCTAACTGATGCTACTAGTTTTTCAGCAATGGAAAATCCTTTACATCATCAGTTCTACTCATCTATATCACAGCTTAATACTGAGTGCTATCTGACACAGGACATACCATTTGCAACCCCCACAAAATCCAAATGGATCTTTTAAAATTGAGAGAACCTGATCTGACACCCCCAAATGTCACCAGGAATTATGCCTAAAAAAGGTCACCTAAAGGTTACCAGGCTAGTGACTCTACCCTAAGGTCACGAGGACTGGCAAGTAGAAGAATTTTGTTAGAAAATCTTGGAAAGCACATGTATGATTGTGGTTTGCATGGGTGGGGAACCTCTGTCAATGTGCTCCCCAAAATAAGCAGATAGATGTGGAATTCACCATATCTGGGTATCTACACCTTCCCCCCAGAGAATGCGTTGCTTTACTTAATCACCACTGCAAGAAAAAAATAGCTAGAGTGCATTTAGGGTTGAGGAATCAGGGGTCCTTTCGGCAATGTTGTCACAGAATTACATCCATTCAAGTGTAATGTTTGTAAATTCACACTGACCAAGAAAGAAAGAGAATGGGAGGGAAGAGGAGGGGAGGACAGAGGGGGAGAGGAGCGGAGGGAGTGAAGGAACATGTTCAAATCTTACTGGCAAGGAAACAGAAAGGAAAAAAATCCTGCTTAATGAAGTTCCACATTTTGTGTGTGTTCCAAAGAATTCTTGCTGTGTTTATGTGTACATCCTTTCATCATATTTACATTCTCCGCTTTTTTTTTTTTTTTTTTTTTTTTTTTTTTGCAGAGTTCCTAGCATGTCCATGGTGGTTCACAATCTTCTGTAGCTCCTGTTACAGGGAATTTGATGCCATATGGCCTCCTGGGAAATAAGGCACACAAGTGGTACACTTATGCACATACAAGCAAAATACTCTTATCACTCATCTACACAAAATATAAAAATACCCCCTCAAAAAAAAAAAAAAAAAAGGCAGCAGGCATGGTGGCACACACTGGATCTCAGTAAATTTGAGTCCATCCTGGTCAACATAGCTAGTCCAGTCCAGGCAATGCTACACAGGGAAATCCTGTCTTGAAAAGCAAAGCAAAACAACAACAAAACAAAACAAAACAAACAAACAAGATCGTAAATCAAGTGTGGTGACACATGCCTGTAAATGGAGCATCAGGAAGGTCAGGAATGATGGTCAACCTGGACTATATGAAACTGTCTCAGAAACAAAACAACAGCAACAACAACAAAACCTCACAAGAATCTGAGTGCCTGGGATGATTTGGGACATTGACATTTTTTTAATCTTAATTCTTGGCTACATATGTAGGAAGCTATTGAAGAATGTAGTTGTTTGAATGTAAATGACCGCTACAGACTCATATGTTTGAAAATCTGGTCCCCATTTTGTGGAACTGTCTTAGAAAAATTAGGAGGTGTGATCTTGTTGAAGAGGTGTGTCACTATGGGTCGGCTTTGAGGTTTTAAACCCCACACCATTCTCAGATAGCTCTTTCCCTCATACTTGTAGATCAGGATGTAGGCTCACAGCCACTGTTCTCTCTGGCTCTCTGCCTCCCATTCCTGTCTGCCAGTATGGTCCCTGCCGTGATGGTCATGGACTGACCCTCTGAAACTCTAGGTACCCAAGCAACTGTTTCTTCTCTAAGCAGCCTTGGTCAAGATATCTTAGCGCAGTGATAGCAGAGTAGCTAAGACAAGGGGTTTGAAAACAGGAGAGAAATGCTTTGATGTACTTATCTCAAAGATCCTTTTGTCCTGTAAAATTAATAGTAAGATTTCAGAAATTTCAGGCCTCACAGCGCCTGGACCCAGAAGGAAGAACCTACTCTGGTGGGGCGGGGGAGGGGTTTGCGCGAGGCGCGCGCAGGCACAGTGCGCGCTCCCATTGTCGAGCGTGACAGAAGCGCCGTTGCTATGGCTACAGACGCCGAAGGGGAAATGCTGAGCTCGTCCTGGTGGGCAGCGGCAGCGGCAGCGAGGGTTGGCGACGGGAACCCTCTTCCCAGGCGCGGTGAAGGCGGTCGTGGCTCAGCTAGTGGACTACTTCAGCGTGTTCGGCTGAGACAGGGAGAAGCCAAGTAAAGGTGTGGAGCGGGCGCTGGCTGGGCTCCGCCTCCGCCCCCGCCCACCCAGGCTCCGCCTCCACCCCAGGCTCCGCCTCCTTCCTGGGGCTCCGCCTTCAACCCTAGACTCCGCCTCCGCCCCCGGACTCCGCCTCTGCCTCAGGTTCCGCCTCTGCCCCAGGTTCTGCCTCCGCCTCAGGCTCCACCCTCGCCTGCGGGCTCCTCATCCGCCTCTGCCTCTGGGCTCCGCCTCCGCCCCCAGCAGCTATCCAGTGTCCTAGGCAGTGCAGGGCCGGGCATTGCGGCTGGGAGGCGGGAGGAGATAGAGATGTGTCCCGCGGTGGAGAAGCTGCGGGTCCACGGGTGTCAGCCAACGCGGTGCGGCCGAGCCTGGCTGGCTGTGGGCGTGTGTGAGGGAACCGCAGGACGGCGGTCAAGGGGCGAGGCCTTGGCATTGCATCCAGGAGATGGCGGGCTGGGCGGGTCGGGAGAGCCTGCCCGTGTTCTGCCAAAAGCTTCTGTGGAGGCTGCTGGTGCCCTTGACTGCGCCCTCCTGCCGCTGGGGTTGGGAGGGCAGGAGCACACTGAAGAGTGATACTGGGGCAAGTCCTCCAGGAAAGGAAGTGCAGAGTCCAGTGCTGCGTCCTGCCTGCCCTAGGACGGTTGGGGTGGGGGAGCTTGGACATCCCAGTCTAACGAATGTACTGGGAAAGACGACGGGAGCCTTGCACATTTCTAGCAACATTGTTTCAGAATGTATGTACCGGCTTTCCAGAATGAAATGATGCTTCTTAAATAAAAGACAGCCAGCCAACCACTGCAGGTGCTCTCTCTCACTTAGCTTTCACGTGATTTGATTGTTCCCTTTATTCATCAGAGAATTTTTCATAAGGAACAGTTTGGCGGATACACTGTTGTTTATACTTTGATGGATTTGCACAACCAGGGTTCACACAGGCTCATTTTCTTATTTTTATATCTTTGTGTTGTTATGTATAGATAAGCGAGGTGTAATAACAAAGTTACTGTGGAGCTGGGAAAAGTCTTTTATTTCAGGGTAATTCCAGTTTTACCCTTGCAAGGAATTTTAGCTACCAGCCATGCAGGCCCTTGTCTCAGGAGGTGCTTAGGTTATGTTTTGCTGATTTTTAGTCATTGGTAACACTAGGATAACAATCTTCTACTCATCTCTTTTTATTATTTATTCATCCCTAAGAATTTGTTTAAGAGAAGGGATCCTTCACATTTTTTTTCTCCCTACTACCTAATTGAGGCCACTTAAGAGAACTGCTTGCAGGTTGGTGAGATGGCTCAGCAGATAAAGACTCTTGCTAGGCAAGCCTGGAGATCTGAGTTTGATCCCTGAATTCATGAAAAGGTGGAAGGCAAGAGTTGTCTTCTGACCTTCTATGTGTTCCCTAGTAAGCATGCTTCACCTGCATCATGAACACACAAACACACACACACACAGACTATAAAGAAGACATTGACCTGTATTAAGGAAATCTTCATGCTGCTCCATAATATCATGTCATTTCACTTTTTAGTCTCTTACAGACATAGTCTTACCCAGCCTGCCAGTATGAAGAATCAGTTTTTTTTAATCTTGTTCAGCTTTTAGTTACATTGTTCTTTCCCCTAAAACAATGTTATTTAGTTATTTTTGTTTGTTTGTCTTTGTTTTGTTTTGAGACAGATTCTCTCTACAGAGCCCTGGATATCCTGCAGAGATCTGCCTTCCTCTGCCTCCCAAGTGCTGGTGTTAAAGACCATGTCCAGTTTCCCCCACAACAATTTTGAAATAATAACAAACTTGAAGATAGTTCCAAGTATGTACAGTTAATTGCTGTTTTACTTTGGACATTTTGAGAGGAAGCTGCCAACTTTATGCCCTGTCACTCGGAATGGTTTAGTGTCAATTTTATACAAACAAGAATGCTGACCTATGTAATGACACTGCAGTTATCAAAATAGGAAATTTATGCTGACATAATATTCCATTTAATTTGGGTTTTGTTGACTATGTTATTACTCACATAAATGTTGAAAGAAGTTGATTCATTTAAGTGTTGCATTGTCTCTTTATTTCTTTAGTCTCTTTCAATACGGAACAGTTCCCTAATCTTTTTTATGATCTTGTCACTTTTGATGACTGTCAGTTATATTTTTTCTTTTTAATTAAATTTTTATTTTTTTTATATTAATTACATCTTAGCTTTTTCTATTTTTTTTTGCATCCAAGCTTTAGCCCCATCTTTTTTTCTTCCCTTCCAGTCCCACCCCCCCTCTCTCATCTCCTCCTATGCCCCTCTCCAAGTCCACATATAGGGAGGTCCTCCTTCCCTTCCATCTGACCCTTGCATATCTAGTCTCATCCGAACTGGCTGCATTCTTCATTAATTTATTTATTTGTTCATTTTACATCCCCTCAAATCTGCACTCCCTCCTCTCCTTTCAGTTCCACCCTCCCACCCACTTTCCCTATAATCCCCCATTAAACAACCTATCTTGGCATATTAAGGTACATTAGGATTAAGTACCTCCTCTTTCATTGAGGCAAGACAAGGAAGCCCTGCTAGGGAAATGAGATCCAGAGGAAGGCAACAGAGTCCAAGTCAGAGACAGCCCCTGCTCTAGTTGTTAGGGGAGCCACTTGAGGACAAGCAGCCCATCAGTTTCATATGTGAAGGGGGGCTAGGAATAATCCAGGCATGTTCTTTTGTTGGTGGTTCAGTCTCTACAAGGCCCCATGGTTCCAGGTGAGCTGGTTATATAGGTATTTTTTGGTGTCCTACCCTCCAGCTCTCTCAATCCTTCCTGTAATTGTTCCACAAGACACCCTAAGTTCTGCCTAACATTTGTTTGGCTGTGGATCTCTCCAACTTTTTCCATTATCTGCTGGATGAAGCCTCTCAGATGACAGTTATGCTGGTCTTCTGTCTACAGGCATAACAGAATATTATTCATAATGTGAGAAGTTGGGTCTTTCCCATTGATTGGTTGTCAAGTTGCGCCAGTCATTGGTTGGCCATTTCCTCAATCTCTGTGCCATCTTTTATCCCTGCATATCTTGTAGGTGGTAAATTTTAAGTGAGGGTTTTGTGAGTTGGTTGGTGTCCCCCTCCCTCCTCTAGCTACAGGATGTGTCTACTTCAGTCTCAATATCCCTGCTGCTAGGAGTCTTAGCCAGGGTCACCCCCATATCTTCTCCAGAATTCCAGATCTTCATCTTGCTTCAGAAATTCCCCAACACCAATTTCCCTTCTCTCCTAGCCTTCACCTTTATCCCCACTTTACCCACATTTGAACCCCCTCCTGCTCCTCTCTTCACCCCCTCCATTACCCACTTCCTTTCTTCCTTTCCCCCTCGACTTCCCATGTCTGTGATGTCTATTTCATTTCCCCTCTTTTGAACCCTCCATGTTACTTAGTTTTTTGGTTGTAGCATGCTTATTTTGTACTATATTGCTAGTATCCCAGGATAGTTATTTTTGTAGACTGTTTCTCAGCTCTCTTTCCTCTCATGGAACAATACATATACTTAGGCAAGGGTATCACAACAGTGGCACACATTGTCTTGTCAGGTGGTACATAATTTCACTTTGATTATTTGTAATCAGTATCTGCAAGGCTTTTCTGCTACAGAGTTAATACCCTGCACCCCTATGAGTACCTTGACACTCTATGTGTTGGTTCTCATCAGAATGTTAATGCATTTACCACACTTACATCAGTATGGATTCATGATTCATGTGTCTTCTGTAGTAGACTGTATTGTTGTTTGTTTTAGTCTGCTGGGGCTACTGTGACAAATGATTTATAAACAAAGACTTTACTTTTCACAGTTGTCAACTCTGGAAAGTCTAAAGTTAAAATATGAGGTCTAGTTGGGGGCATGCTTTTCTACAGTCCTGTTCTTGCTTTAACCTCAGTGGCCTAAAGGGCCACATAACTTTATAGGATCTCTTTAATAAGGTTATGAATCTATTTATAAGGACTTCACCTCTAAGACATGAGTACCTTCCAAAGATCTCATGCTTTCATGCAGTTATGTTACTTTTGGTCTTAGGACTTCAATATAAAAATTTTGGGAGGACATAGATATTCAGACCATTCATTTTGATATTTAAATTGTTTTGTCATAGACATCTGGCTTCAGTGTCTTTTTTTGTCTTTTTTTATTATTATTATTATTATTATTATTATTATTATTATTATTATTATTTATACAGTGTTCTGTCTGCATGTATGCCTGCAGGCCAGAAGAGGGTAGCAGATATAGATGGTTGTGAGCCACCATGTGGTTGTCGGGAATTCAACTCAGGAACTTTGGAAGACCAGCCAGTGCTCTTAAACTCTGAGCCATCTCTCCACCCCCTTCTGTGTCTTTTTGACATGTCCCATTTCCATCATTCTTTGAGTATCATTACTTTTTGACCTAAGGTATTTCTGGCATACAAGCACACCCATTTCTTCTCCTTTGTGGTGCTCCTCCTCTGACATGGGGCTGCTTACACAATAGGCCAAGTGCGACCCTGTAATCAACTATTCCTCTAGGGATCCCTGTTTTCTCCCAGTAGAGGCTAATTTCTCATGACTAGCATCATTACTACTGTTGAGTTACAAGTATTCCCAAGTTCTCTTCATGTGGAGCTAGAGGATATATTTATCCATATTTTCACATATATCTATATTTCTGTCTCTGTACATTGAAAACTGTGAACTAATTCAGTACTTCTGACTTCAGCCCAGAAATCTAGCATTTGCATTTTTCATGTTGTAATGGTCTTCCCAAACAGTGAGAAGTCAGGCTTTGCATACACACACACACACACACACACACACACACACACACACACACACACACCTTGTTTATTTTTATTTTTTTGCAGTTGGTTATAGCAACTCAATTTCTCTGTCTCTACTGATGCTATTTCTTCATTTCATATCTTCCTCCCTCATTTCCAGCCCTGTTGGATCTAAAAGCCCATGTTAGGATGCCACCACACAGGGTCTGCCCAACTTGCTTGTGCTCTGATGTACTTGTGCTTATGATGGATTCTGTGGACACACTTTCTACTCATGCTCTGACCTCATACTTAGACATCTTCACACTGACTCCCTTTGCATCTTAATGCTCCAGGGAAGTTTGTTCCTCCAGCTTTGATCCACAGTTTCTGATACACTGTGTTTGGCTTTGGCCATTCTCTGACCACATGAATTCTTCCATTTCCCAAGCTTGCTTGAAATTTTGCAAATCCCACCTCTATCCTGTGGCTACTATGACTATTCTTCTCTCCCACACTGAACAAATGGAAGATTTTTTTCTTTCCTTTGTTTTTTTTTAAATGAAACTCAGAATGTTGTATAGATTATAATCTATAGAATGAAATGTATACTTTTTCTGTTATATTTTTGTGTAATTTATGTAGTTTATTCAAGCATAATTTATGAGCAAAAAATTAGGCAAACAGTTCAGTGGTTTTAAGCAATTATATACACTAATATGATTACTACCACAGTCAAGAACATTTTCTTCTCTATAAAAAGTCCTCTTATAAAGCTGGGCATGGTAGTGCATGCCTGTAATCCCAGCACGCAGGGATGCAGAGGCAATTGAATCTCTGTAAATTGAAAACCAGCCTGGTTTTCAAGGAGATGATAGCCAAGGCTACACAGAGAAATCCTGTCTTGAAAAACAAAAGTCCTCTTATGCTCTTTTGCAATCTGTTTTCTCCTGAAAACAGATCTCTGGTTGTTTGCAGAGTGGCATATAAATCAAACCAGACAGTTTTTTCAATGTTTGGCTTATTTTCCACTTAGATTCATACACTGAGACCTATCCATTTTGTATAATTGTACCATTGCACTGTTCCTCTTTCCCTTTGTTGCTGAGTATTGCACTCAGGGACTCACTCATGCTAAGCATGTACTCTACCACTAAGCTATACTAATTGCTGTCCCTTCCCTTCTATTGCCTTCCCTCCCCTCCCCTCCCCACCTCTCCCTTCCCCTCCTTCAGTACTCTTAATCCCTAACCTATCTCCAGCTCTCTTTAAATTTTTAACAGATATAATCATGTTATTATGTCTGGATTAGTTGAATATAAATAAAATGAAGAATACAATGTTTCAAAAGTGTTCTAAGGAGGTAATGGTGTGTATTCCCAGCCTTTCTTTTAGCTGAGACTGGAGATAAGCTGGGAGGTGGTGGCTCATCTTTAATCCCAGAATTTGGGAGGCAAGGCAGAGAGGCATTTGGATCTCTGCATTAAAGGCCATCCTGGTCTATAGATCTAGTTCCAGGACAGCCAGGAAACCTACACAGAGAAACCCAATCCAAGCAAGCAAGCAAGCAAAGGACTGGAGATGTAGCAGCCATCTTGGGTAAAAGTAACAGAGCAAAGAGCTAGAAGGATCCTAGATAACTAATGACTGACAGTAGGGTTGCCATAGCAGATCTAGATAGCTGCTTTGTGTTTTGTTTTTCTTTGTTTTTAACATGATAAATAATAACATTACATGTTTAAAGAACTATAAATCTGAGTTTTTAGTTTCATGCTGGCAAAACAGGTACAAGGTGACAGGATGGGTTATCAGGATCCAGGGACATAGATAGTGAAGGAATGTTTTTCAATGTCATGTGTAACCAATTGATGGCATCATTGAGAGAAGCAGTTATTGAAGAACTTTGTGGTTGAATGTACAGATTATCTACTTATTTGCAATGTACAGATAAGGAGGAGACTGTAAAGTCTCCCTCCTTCCTGTGGCCTCACATTTTTTCTTGTATTTACCTCCATCCTTGAACAGCAAATCATGAATTGCAAGTTTACTCTAATGAATGATATACTCTTTTGAGTATTTATACAGTTTTTTTTTCAGTTTTTGGTTGTTGTTTGTTTGTTTGTTTTCCAAGATAGGGTTTCTCTGTGTAGCCCTGACTATCCTGGAACTTCCTCTGTAAATCAAGAATGTTTTCAAACTCAGAGATCTACCTGTCTCTGCCTCCTGAACGATGCTGAGATTAAAGGTGTGTGCCATCACTGCTTGGCATAAAGGATCATTTTTAACTCTGACTTTTCTTATTTGATTGTTGTTTTACTAACCAAATTGCAGAATATTGGTAGAAGAAATGATCAGAATTGAGGTTAGCTGATTAAACAGCCCCCATGTAAGAAATCTCATTGTAACTGGTATGAACATATGTTTGGAAAACTTTGAATGTGTTTTATTAAAACTTAAAAAGACCAGTTCCATGTACTAGTATGGTCTGGCTTTTCACTTTCCTTCCTTCCTTCCTTCCTTCCTTCCTTCTGAGACAGGATCTCTGCAACCTAGTGTGGCCTGTAATTCACTAGGTAGTTGCTACCAGTACTTGCAAACATTACATTTTAAGAGGAAAATACAAAGGAAGTATTTTTTTTTGAGACAGGATTGATCTTTGTAGCTTGGCTGTCCTGGACTAATTTCATAGACCAAGCTGGCCTGGAAACCACAAAGATCCACCTGCCTCTGTCTCCCTGAGTTGCTGGAATTGTAGGCTTGTGCCAAGATGCCCAACTGCAAATCTTTATTTTTTAAAAACATTTTATCTTCCTCTATCAGTTTATTTCATTTTCACTTTTTATATTTTAAATTTTTGAAATAGGGTTTCTCTATGTAGTCTTGGTTGTCCCATAACTCAGATCTACTGGCTTCTGCCTCCCAAATTCTGGAACTAAAGGTGTTGGCAGTCACCATCAGGCTTAAATCTGTTTCTTAATGACATATTACATACTAGTTACACGTTAGTTTTCTAGCATAGGGGCTGCTATAATAAAGTGTCATAAATGTGGAGGCTTAAAACAACAGGTGGTTATTCTTGCATAATTTTGGTGGGTTGTTTTGAAAGTTACTTGTTGGGAGGTAACTTTCTTTGAGGGCTTCTGGGGAAGAATATTTATCTCTTCTAGTTTCTGGTGGTCCCCCTTGTTCTACCATTTATGGCACCATAATTCTATTTTTGTCTTCTCTTCATGTAGTTTTCTTTGTTTAAATCTTTTTCATTTTTTCATAAAAACAATTTCTTTGTTCAGCCTGGTGGTACATGTCTATAATCCCAGCTATTTGGGGGACAGATGCTGGAAAATACCAAGTCCAAGGCTTTTGTGATTTACAGAATTAGTTCAAGGCCTGAATGGGAAACTTAATCTCAAACAAAAAATAAAATGTAGAAATATGTCTGTGGTCATAGCTCAGTATAGTGAAGCAACTGCCTAGTGAGGCCCCAGGTTAAATTCTCAATCCTGGGTTTTGGGGAGTATTAGGAGGCCTTGTTTTGCCTTGTTATTTCCTTTTCTTTCTTCTTTTCCTCCCTTCTTCCCTTCTTTTTTTCCCTGTACTAGGGACTGTGCCTAGAAAACACAATTTTTTTCTCTCTTTCCACTCCTTCTCTTGCTCCCTCTCTTTCCTTCCCCCTCTTACTTCCCTACCAGACTGAGCTATATGCCCAACCCTGTTTTTTTTTTTTTATAGCCAAAGACTGTTATAATGGCTAACTCGAACTGTTGACTCACCTGAGAGGAAGGAACCTTAAATGAAATTTGGCTTCCATCAGATTGCCATGGGGGCAATCACTAATTGATGTAGGAGGGCCCAGTCCAGTGTGGAAGTACCTTCCTGCAGGTGGATGGTACCATTCCTGCAGGTGGGCCTAGGCTGTATAAAAAAGGTAACTGAGCAAGCCAATGAGTATTGTTCCTTCATGGTTTCTGCCTCAGTCCCTGCTTTGAGTTTTTGTCCTGTCTTCCCTCAATGGATTATAAGCTAGATAAACCCTTTCCAAAGTTGCTTTGATCAGTGTTTATCATAGCAATAGAGAAACAAACCAGGACAATGGTTAAACCATAGAAAAACAGGGAATAAAGTTCCATAAGTAAAGCAGGTTTTAGTTTCATAAGGTGTACATTCTACCTTAGGAAAGGAAATCACAGTACTTAATCTAATATTCAGTATTTCCAAAAACAATAGAATAATTTTTCTTTGTATTCTGTAAGTAAAATTAGGAGAAATAGGTATCATGTCCACCAGAATTAGCTTTCAGGAAGCTGTAAACACTGTGTTTTAGTGTTGAAGTCTAGGAAATCACTGCTAAAGACTTTCAAAGCCTTGTCATTCCTTTTCAGCTACAAGTACTAATCAGGTAACACCTCGGGAAAATGTGGCTTTACTGGAAAACAGGTTAATGCCTTTGATTGCAGACTGGTGGCTAGTCTAGTCTTTTTTTTTTCCTCTCTTAGCAAGTTGTATGACTTGTTCACTGTTTACTTGTGATAATGAGGTTTGAAGCTATTGAAGACATTGTTAAAGGACTCAAAGACATTGTATGAGTAGTTAATAATGCTTGATAAGTAAGCCTCAAATGGGATCTTTATGTCCTTCTAAGGAGTCAAGATTACACTCTCTGTTTTTTTCTAGATTTCTTGCCTTGTTGTTCTTTTATTTTCACATGGACCTTTAACAGTTTAAAAGAATTAGAAATTCATAATCTTTGGAGATGAATATAAATTTCACGATGCGTTTTTTACATTACTGTTTATTATCATTTATTACAATTTATTCAATTTGTACTGTGGCTGTGTTCCCCTCCTTCATATCTATCTGATCACACCCTCTTTCCCTCTTCTGGGGCCCCTAAGACCCTCCCCTAGTCTACTGATAGGCATGATCCTACTCCCTTTCTATTTGACCCTAGCCTATCATGATGTTTTATACAAGTATTACTCCTATTGTTGCACACATATTATTACAGTTATCTAGCTTTCTCTCTATCATCTATCATCTGTTTATCATGTATATCATATATCTATTACACACACACACACACACACACACACACAGTTGTGAAAATGTTATTTTTTCCAAAACATGTGTTTCAAAAAAATGATCAAAAAGAGTGATTTAAAGTCTAAAGTTTGAAGGAAATGAAATGCATGTGTGATTTGTCAGTTATGACCTGAGCCTTGGGATGTTGACATCACAGTGGTTTCTCCCCCTGACTACTACAGAATGTTTACACTTCAGTGGTTTGTATACAGACTGCTGTAGCCATTTTGGGTTAGCACCAGCAAAGAAAAGGATAATTTCATGATCAATGAGAGTTTCTCTCTTCCAGGCTTCACCGTGAAGGTATTTTAAAATGACTATTATTATTCTCTTGATAGACTAGTGGTTTCAGGAAGTGTTCAGTCTTGATTTCTCTAGAACATGTGAACTAATTCTTAACAGTTGCTTCATGACAACTACTCCTGTTAGAAATAGTCAATACCATTACCCCAAAGAAACAAAGTTATGTCAGAGAGGTATTCTCTGAACTATACAAAAGAATGATATCTATGTATCTTCAAAACTATCTGCCTATGTTAAGAGAGATTATTTTCTGTTTCATCTAGTTGTTTTACCCACTATTCCAATAAAGATTTGTTGGAAACTGGTCAGATTTCAGCCCAAAGTCCAACAACATTTTGGTTTTAAACATTTATTTGTCAGTATTTTAACACTGATTCAGCTATATAGGAATGACTTTACAGACATACACATTTAATTTCAAATTCATCATAAAACTGAGTTGACAATATTTTATAAAATACCTTTACATTGCCTGGTTGTTTGATCTCATTCTTTGACTCTTCTATTCACAGGCATCTTTAATCCTCCCCAAGTAAAAAAACTGGCTTTTCAGTACATATTCCTTGAATGGTGTCACATGATTTAGGCATAGTAATATTCACTTAATAAAATATGTACTTTAAATATTCAAACTTTATAAGCAGGGACAGAAAAGAGACCAGCAAAATAGTAGCCACTCCATTATTACAGGGAATGGTTTTATTATGGGTCAGAGAGGGAAAATGTTCAGAGGTACCTGGAAGAGTTCAGAGCAGAAAGTAAAAAAAGGCAGACGTGATATGACCAAAACTGTCTAGAAGAGAATAGAGACTATTAAGAAAAAGTAGAACAGCTTACACAGAGACAAACTGTGCTTTCATAAATGCATAGGATGAACCTAGGTCCTTCTACACATATGTAGAAAATGTGCAGGTTACTCAACATGTGGGTCCCCTAACAATTGGACTGAGAGCTTTCTTTGACTCTGTTTCTTGCCCTTAGTTTCATTTCCCACTAGCGGTGCTGTCTTGCCTGTCCTTAGTGAGACAGGATGGTCTTAGTCCTGCCTGATTGTGATGTGTCAGAGGAGCTTGGTACATTTAGGTGTTTCTGTGAAGAGAAAGAAGGAATGGGAGAGGGGAAAATGATTGTGGGACTGTCAGGAGAGAAGGGAGGGGTCTATGATGAAGATATAAAATTAATAAATTAACTATTGGAAAAAGACAGGGTATTTCTAGAATATTTAGGAGATTCGGATAGTGCAAAGAGAGATGAGTATGTTTGAGAAGGGACAGAAAACTAGACATGCATTTTGAGATATGTATCAAGTATATGTACTTCCTCTTCAGGTAACCTGGAGGCCACCATGTGTGTTGGTATCCTAATAGGAGCCACAGGTCAATAGAGATCCTCAGATTCCTCTTGTTGGAGCAAGGAAAATGGTTACTTTGATGGACAAGAAGTATTTCACAATTTTTGCTGAATGCTGCTATTTTTTTATATGTTTTTTTTTTATTGTTGTTTCTTATTTGGTTCTAATCACCAGAATTCCTTTGATAATGCATGTTGAGCAGGTCTAGGACTGAAATTTCTGGATATTTGCACTCCCTGGGACCTAACTACTTTCAACTATTAGGAAGGCCTGATTACTTTCATTACACCTATTCATGTACCTTTAAATAGTAATGGGTTTAGTTATGACATGCCATTATATAGATTTCCTTCTGATGTGTTTTGTTTCCAATATTCAACTGTCAGTTTTTATAATTTTTATTTTTAATATTAATTACATGTTGTTTATTTTGTATCCCAGCTGTAGTCTTCCCTCATTCCCTCCCAATCCTACCCTCCCTACCTCATCTCCTCCCTGCCCCTCTCAAAGTCCACTGATTGGGGAGGCCTTTCTCCCCTTCCCTCTGACCCTGGCTTATCAGGTCTCAACAGGACTGGATGCAAGTCCTTCTCTGTGGCCTAGCAAGGCTGCTCCACCCTCAGGGGCTGTGGGGGGAGGTCAAAGACTCTGCCACTGAGTTCATGTCAGACACAGTCCCTGTTTCCCTTACTAGGGTACCCACATGGATGCTGAGCTGCCATGGTCTATGTCTGAGCAGGGGTTCTAGGTTATATCCATGCATGGTCCTTGGTTGGAAAATAAAGTTTCAGAAAAGACCCCTATGCCCAGATACATTTGGTCCTTTTAGTGCTCCCATTCTCTCCAGGTCTTACTAACTCCCCCTTCTTTCATATGATTCCCTATACTCTGCTCAAAGTTTGGTTATGGCCCCAATGTCCCTCATAGCATGAATGGATGCAGAAACTGTGGTACATTTACACGATGGAATACTACTCAGCAATTAAAAACAAGGCAGTCGTGAAATTTGCAGGCAAATGGTGGAATATAGAAAAGATCATCCTGAGTGACGTATCCCAGCAGCAGAAAGACACACACAGTAAATACTCACTTATAAGTGGCTACTAGACCTATAAGATAGGATAAGCATACTAAAATCTGCATACCTAAAGAAGCTAAACAGGAAGAGGTTCTGGAGTAAGATGATCAGTCCTCACTTAGCAAGACAAATGGAATAGACATATGAAGTAGGAGAAAACAAGAAACAGGACAGGAGCCTACCAGAGAGGGCCTTGGAAAGACTCTACCTACCAGTGTATCAAAGCAGATGCTGAGACTCATAACCAAATGTCATAATTTTAATATCTCTATTATTCAGTAGAATATCTTAATGAGGAACTTTACAGTCTGGTGGAATTTTGTTATCTTAATTAGAACTGTATAATGACATGTGTTAATGAAATTAAACACTTTGCAAGAGCTAAAAATTTTTAATGTTACCAAAACACAATCATTTTAAAGACAGGCATTCTTATTTTGAATAATTTGTCCATGATTATTATATGTTCAATGTATACTACATATTTTATTATAAAATTGACAGAATATCTCTTCAGTCAAAATTCTTTGTGTCTCTAGGATTAATATATAAAATTTACTATATATTAATAAGCATGTGTACGCCCCTCCACTCTTCAAAACTTTCTGACTTCTTTGTGCATGAATCTTTCTTAGTATATCTCAGTACAGTGCATTCATCTTTAAAATCTACTGTGATTTTTACATGTGTTATACTCTAAGGTTCACAGTCTTAATGATTTTGAATGCTGCTTTTTTCACATGGACCTTTAACAGTTTAAAAGAATTAGGAATTCATAATCTTTGGAGATGAATATAAATTTCACGATGCTTTTTTTTACATTACTGTTTATTATTATCATTTATTACAATTTATTCAAATTGTACTTTGGCTGTGCCCCCTCCCTCATCTCCATCTGGTCACATCCTCCTTCCCTCTTCTGTGCCTAAGCCCCTCCTTTTTTCCACTGATAGGCAAGGTCCTATTCCCCTTCTATTTGACCCTAGCCTACCCCCGATGTTTTATACAAGTATCCCTCCTATTGTTGCATACATATTATTACAGTTATCTAGCCATCTATCTCACATCTATCATCTGTCTATCTATCATCTTTGTCATATATCTATTATACACACATACATATTATTGTGAAAATCTGTTATTTCTTCCAAAGAAACGTGGTTCAAAAAATTGTTCAAAAACAATGTTTTAAATCAAAAGTAATCTAATAAAAATGGGGACAGAGCTAAACATAGAATTTTCTGTAGAAGAATATCTCAGAGAAACACTTAAAATGCTCAATGCCCTTAGTTATCAGAGAGATGCAAATCAAAATGACCCTAAGATTTCACCTTACACCCATCAGAATGGCTAAGAACAAAACTCAAAAGACTATTCAGGCTTGTGGTCACCCTCAGCTACAGACCGAGATTAATGGCAGCCAGGGTATAGGAGACACCACCTCAAGAAGAAAAAAAAAAAAAAGAACTAGTGTGCAGTGATGAACAGAGAAAGTGGCAGAAGATTTGATGGACTTGGCAGTAGGGTTAGCAGGAACTGCAGCAGGTCGATGGGCACAGCAGCTTGGCAGGCACAGTGAGGGGTCTTAGGCACAGTAGTAGTCTCCAGTTCAGGGCGAGCTCATGCTGTGTCCACCTGTCCATCTCTCTGTCTGTCATTCTCAGTTTTTAAGTAGATTTATTTTATTTATCTGTGTGCATGTGGGTATAATTGCCTGGCAAAGGCTAGAAGAGGGTAAGAGATGCCCAAAAGCTAGAGGTCATTGTGAGCCACCTGATATAGGGGCTGGGAGCCCAATCCAGCCCTCCGCAAGAGCAACATGTGTCTTAACTACTGAGCCATCTCTTCAGCCCAGTTCTCTGGGTTTTGGTGGGACAAAAAGTTGGAAACATGAAGCCCAGGTTGGTCTGGAACTCATCATCTTCCCTCAGCTTCTTGTCCTCTAATTACAAGTCTGCACCTTCATGCCTGCCAGTCTTTTCTTGAATGGTTTCAGGTCCTCATTTTGTGTTCCAGGCCACAGACTGCAGATAACAGTGAACCTGACTTTAGCCCTGTGTCCCTGAGGGTGTACAGACAGTGTTTCCCCTGTTATTAGAGTGAGGATAGGGTAGACCTGCCACCCTGCTAGAGCTTTAAGAATCATGCTGGGACTGCTTTTTAAAACTTGTCCTTCATCAGGGCCTTTCCCTTAACAAAAGGAAAAGTGAATAATTAATTACTGTTTTGTCTAGGGCTGATCTCTTGGATCCCAGGCTTCTGTAGATCTGAAGTTGGAGCTCTATGCCCCAGTACCCAAGCGGTAATCAGTAGCAGGTGAGTGCAGCAGTCATGCATGCAAAAGGAGGCTAGATCCTGGAGCCTTTGGGAACCCAGAAACTTTTCCTGAACTGGGTGTCCTGAGTTTGGAACTAATGTTTTCCCCACTGTTTGGTTTCCTCCCAACAGGGTGACCCAGTCTGTCCTGTTTTGGGGTCCACAGTTCAGTCTAGGATGTTGAGTAGAGCATGCAGGAGCAGGTAAGTAACTCTATGCTGGTGACTGGGCATTTGAAGGAATCCAAAAACTTTTCCTGAGAAACTTTTGGGGAGTATGGTGGAATTCCATTGGTTGCCCTGAGGTTGGACTTGATGTTTCCTTCACCTTGGGGTTTGCTACCAACAGGGAAACCTGGTCCCTGGTGATTTGGTGCCCACAGTTCTGTGTGGGACAGTGGTTTGGGAATAGAAAGAACTCTCTGGGCTGAGTACCTTGTAGAGCCCAGACCTTTTCAGGGATTTTCTGGGTGACCTGAGGACAATCCTGATTGCTTCCTACTCCATGGGGTTTTCTCTAGACTGGAAATCCCAATCTCTGGTGTTGTGGGGCCCACAGTACAGTCTGGGATGGTGACCAGAACACACAGTCATGTGGCTCTGACCTGGTGACCTATTGCTTGCAGGGAACCAGGGACTCTTCCATGGTTTACCTGGGTAACCTGAGAATGGACCCGATTACTTCCACTCCGTGGGGTTTGTTCTTAACTTGGAAACAAAATTGCTGTTGTTTGAGGGCCCAGATATTGGTCTATTGCTTGCTGTGTAGTCACTGCTCTACTGCTCTGCAGATACTGTCCTCTTGGTACCACCATCTTTGATTCTCCTTTTTTATTAAATATTTTTTAATTTTTCTTTTCTATTTCATTTTATTTTTTTTATTTACAGTTTATTCACTTTGTATCCCAGCTCTATCTCCTCCAGGATCCCCTCTCAATCTCACCCTCCTCCCTCTTGTTCTCCTATGTCTGTCCCCCAGTCCAATGATAGGGGAGGACTTCCTCCCCTTCCATCTGACTATAGTCAATCAGTTCTCATCAGGACTGGCTTCTTTGTCTATCTCTGTGAACTGGCAGGATTGTTCTCTGCTCAGGTGGAGCTGATCCAAGAACTAGCCCATGAGTTCATGTCAGAGATGGTCCCTAGTCCTATTATTGGGGTACCCTCTTGGATACAGAGCTGTCTTTGACTATTTCTGTGCAGGGGTTCTAATTTATCTCCATTCATGGTCCTTGTTTGGAGTATCAGTCTCAGAAAAGACCCCTGTGCCCAGACCTTTTGATTCTGTTGTTCTCCTTGTGGAGCTCCTGTTCCCTCCAGATATTTCTATCTCCTCCTTCTGTCATAACATTCCCTGCACTCTGAAAAATGTTTGGCTCTGAATCTCAGCATATGTTTTGATACCCTGCTGGGTAGAGTCTTTCAGAGGACCTCTGATAGGCTCCTGTTATTTTCTCAGACAATTAGGAATAGTGCTACCTCAAGATCCAGCTATACAACTCCTAGGCATATATCCAAAAATGCTCAAGTATACAACCAGAATAGCTGCTCAACCATGTTCATAGCAGCTTTACTTGTAATAGCCAGAAGCCGGAAACAAACCAGATGTCCCTCAGTTGAGGAATGGATACAGAAATTGCGGTACATTTATTACAATGGAATACTACTCAGTAATTAAAAACAAAGAAATCATGAAATTTGGTGGCAAATGGTGGGATCTAGAAATTATCATCCTGAGTAAGGTATCTCAGAAGCAAAAAGACACACATGGTACATACTCACATATAAGTGGATATTAGACATATAATATAGGATGCTCATACTAAAATCTGTAGACCTAGGGAAGGTAATCAAGAAGGAAGGCCATGGTAAGATGCTTAATCTTTTCTTTCTTTATATCTTTTTTTTTTTTTTTTTTTTGAGCAAGGGCAGTTACCCAGACTGAACTCAAATTTTTGCTCTCTGGTTTTGTTTTTCTAATTCTTTTTTCTTTTATTAATTATTTTTAATTTTTTCACAGTTTATTCATTATATATCCTGACTGAAGGCCCCTCCCTCAACTCCTACTGGTCGCATCCTTTCTCTTCCTTCTTTCCCACTCAAAAGGTGAGTTTCCCTCCTCTGCCATACACCCATGTTTTATCACAATACTACTCAGCTATTAAAACAAGAAAATAATATTTCTGCTCTTATTACTTCTCCATAGGCCACTCTGCTCACGTCAGAAGACTCCATACCCTGAAGCTTGCCTGCAACCTTACTGTGAAATTAACACTAAGTATAACTCATTTTACAGAGTCCCACTCACAAGACAACGTTTAATTGACCATCTCACATCCAGAAACATGTGAAATATGAAATGCTATGAAGTCTGAAACATTTGATCACAAGCATTTCAAAGAACTTGGTTCTCCTTCTGTCTAGAGGAACCACCTCAGGAAATAAGTTCAAATTGAATTCCAGAAAACAGAGGCTATATACCCCTTGGGAAATGATTGGGATGCTCCATGGATAGGTGTATATAATTGTTCAAAACTAGGTACTTCAAGAATGCTTGATTTGCATTAGATAGCACATTCCTATCATATGAACAAGAGCATAGATCCTAATCATCCTATATTTAAAAGGAGGAGAGAGTTAGCAGGGATCAGTGTCAAAAGCCATCTATCAAATTTGGCTAGTAGCATCTATGTCTAAAGACAAACCCCAGGTGAAGTCAGGCACAGAAAACTTACCCTTACATGGTTACACAACTAGGCCAGCAGCAGGGTTATACATGGAAGAGAAAGCCTCCTCCTTCACATCTCAAAATTCAGTCTGGGTTGTGATGGTTTTCAATAGAACCCCTGGAACAATATATATGTATACACAAAGAAACTCCTACAGGCTACCACTGTTATATTACTCTCAGAGAACTTCCTGGCTGGTGTTAGTTCACCATTCACTACGTATTCATCCACTGGACTGAACTTTTCTTGTCTAAAGTGAGGCAATTGAAAACAGTAAATGTCGAGAATCAGATTTATCAATAAGTCTTCCCTAAACACATTTTATAATACTTTTGCATGTAATTGATATTTACCATTCATTGTATTCTTTTAAAAAATAAGTTTATTTACTTTACATTCCAATCATATTCCCCTCCCTTCTCTCCCCATTACTCCCCTCCATTTCTATTGTCTCTATTCCCTTTTCCTTTTCCCTTCAGAAAAGGGAAGTCATTTCCATTGAGCTAGTTTTTCAGTTCTGTTGGATCTCAGTGGACCAAAGAACACAAAGGCCTTTCCATATTGCTTATAGTCAAAGAATTCCTCTCCAGTAAGGATACTTTTATGATGATGATGATGACTCTAGATTTGTGCAAGGCTTCACCATTTTAACACATTCAAAAGTTCTCTCCAGTATGAATCCTTTCATGATGATGAAGATTATACAAATATGGAATGGTTTTCACCATGTTAAAAGCACTTTTTTGTCCATTAGGATTTCTTTCATGAGTTTGAAGATGATTCTGAAGTGCAAAAGTTTTTTTCACATTGGTTAAAGTCAGACAGCTTCTTTCCAGTGTGTGTTTTTTAAGTATTAGGAGATGTTATGTACAAAGGCTTTGCCACATAGTTAATTCATATGGTTTCCCTCCAGAATGTGTTGTTGTCTTAGGAGATGACTGTTATATGCAAAGGTTTTATCACACTAATTGTCCTCACCAGGCTTTTTCTCCACTGGTGTGTTTTTCATGTTTTCCGGAGACAGCTGTGCAAAAGGCTTTATCATAATGGGTATATTCATAAGGTTTCTTTCCAGTATGTGTTCTTTATGGCTTATGAGATTATTGTTTTGGGCAAAGGCTTTACCACACTCATTACATTCATAAGGTTTCTCTCCAGTATGTGTTCTTTTATGTCTTAAGAGAGTACTGTTTTCTGCAAAGGCTTTGCCACACTCATTACATTCATAAGGTTTCTCTCCAGTGTGTGTTCTTTATGCCGTATGAGAGCACTGTTTTCTGAAAGGCTTTACCACATTGATTACATTCATGAGGTTTCTTTCCAGTGTGTGTTCTTCTATGACTTAAGAGATGATTGTTTGTGCAAAGGCTTTACCACACTGGTTACATTCATAAGGTTTCTCTCCAGTGTGTGTTCTTTTATGGCTTATGAGAGCACTGTTTTGTGCAAAGGCTTTACCACACTACATTTACATTCATAAGTGTGTTTCTCTCCAGTGTTTTTGTTCTTTCATACATTATGAGATGACTGTTTTTGCAAAGGCTTAAGAGAGCACAAAGGTTTTACCACACTGGTTACATTTGTAAGGTTTCTCTCCAGTGTGTGTTCTTTTTTATGGGTTAAGAGAATACTGTTTTGTGCAAAGGCTTTGCCACACTCATTACATTCATATGGTTTCTCTCCAGTGTGTGTTCTTTTTATGCTTTATGAGATGACTGTTTTCTGCAAAGACTTTACCACACTGTTTACATTCATAAAGTTTCTCTCCAGTATGTGTTCTTTTATGGCGTGAGATTACTGTTTTGTGCAAAGGCTTTGCCACAATCATTACATTCATATGGTTTCTCTCCAGTGTGTGTTCTTTTATGGCTTATGAGATTACTGTTTTCTGCAAAGGCTTTACTACACTGTTTACATTCATAAGGTTTCTCTCAGTATGTGTTCTTTTATGCCGTATGAGGTGACTGTTTTTTTGTAAAGGCTTTACCACATTGATTACATTTAAAGACTTCTCTCCTGTGTGTGTTCTTTCATGGCTTATGAGAACAGTGGTATGGTGGAAGGACTTTACCACATAAAGTGCATTTTAAAGGTTTCTCTCCAGTATGACTGCTTTCATGCCTGCAAAGATAATTGGCATATGTAAAATATTTACCACAGTCATTTGATTACACTAATAAATATATTTATCTATATGAATCAATTTTATAATTTGGTCTAATGATAAAGAAGAATAAAATTTTAATCTTTTATCATTTTATTTACATTCATGGTATTCCCCTTCATTATGGGTATTTTTGAAGATTCCTATGATGGTAAGAGCATTTATCATGTGGATTTTATAGCATCATTTTTTTCTATAAGAGTTTTTCTTGTGTAAATGAAGAGTATTGTAAGAATTCAGAGTTTTACCAAAGCAATCCCATTCACAAATTTTTATATGTATGAATTACACTTCATTTACAAAGTGAGCCAGGACAAGCAGAAGAAGTTCCAAATTTCTAGTATTCATAGGTATTTTCAGCAGTATGATTTTGCTGATTAATTCTCAGTGAAGTTGCAAAACCAATTAACTGTTACCATTTATCACATTCACAAAAATCTACTCAAAGTGGGGACTACTACAAAATTAATTATTCTTGGAGAAACACAGGTACACTGCTTCTTTCAATATCTCTATGCTCATGTGTCTTATAAACATTGTGACATATGATATACCAATTTAAATTAAAAGAATAATAAAAGATTCCCACATTGAATTAATGTTTTTTTTTTTGTTCATCATAGACATGTCATATTAGGTTTCTCCACAATTATATTCTTGATTCTCATAAGCTGCTCCTTTCACTAAACTTTACAGTGTTACTACATGAATATGTGTAACACTGGTTGTACTATGAAATATCTGCTCATTAGAAGGTTTTGAAACATACTGATCACCTATTCAATGTGTATACCTCTTACAATATCTGAGTAGATAAAATGAGACTAAACAGATTGGCAGTTTAACTCAGTAGCTGTAATGTCTATATGATTCAAATGGTATTTTCTGTTACAACATTATTTTATTTTCTTCTATCTTAGGGGAGTGCCTTGCAAACCCAAATCAGATACCTGACATTGAAGTTCATGGAATTGTGAGATTTTAATGATCATCACTACACTTAAACAGTGCTGTTTTTACTCTGTTGGTTTTTTTAAAACCTCCAGGACACAGCCAGGTGTGCTGGTACATTCTTTAATCCCAGCATTTGTGGAGGCAGAAGCAGGCAGATCTGTGTGATTTTGAGGTCACATTGTTCTAACAAGCAAGTCTAAGTCAAGCCACAGCTACACAGAAAAAAAAAAACTATTTCAAAAACAGAAAATAAAAAGGCAACAAACAACAAACAAAAAACAAACAAACTTCCAGGACACATTAAAATTTCTTAAGATTCATATCTATATCAGTGTGCACATAAAGTTACCTTTTATTACTTGTAGAACTTTGAAAATGTTCTTCAATATTATGGTCTTCCAAATTGTAGCCTAAAATATAGTACCAGAAAATATATATGACTGGAAATATCATATTATTATTAAAGCAAAACTTAAATCACTATCTTCTATGACCCTTAGAACCATGCCTGCTTTATTCACCTCATTCTTCCTCATTCTCAATTGGAATCATAGAAAAGGATCAATAACAAAGTAAGACTTGTCTCCTTATTTTAAAAGTGAAAGAAAATTTGCAGTCTTACCTATAGCAGTGAGGTTTTTATAGGTCTCTAGCATCACATCTTTGTAGAGTTGTTTCTGGGATGGTTCCAGCAAAGCCCACTCTTCTTGGCTGAATTTCACATGCACATCATTGAAGGTCACTGCATTCTAAAATATGCCATACATTTGTACAAAAGAAAGAGTAGCAACAATATAAATTTATACTTCATTGGCAATATAATCATATAATTCTAGTGCTTCTTCCATTTATTTTCTGACACAGAAGTGCTAGTGTTAGACAGTTGGGTGCTGTACATCAGGTGAACAAGGGGAGAAGAAAAAGCCTAAAGGTTAGATTGTAAAAGGAAAACAAAAAGGCTTGCTTTGAAAACATTGTTAAAGGTGTTGTATTAGTTTTTAAGACATGAATGTGAATTAGACATTAGTTGGGTTCTTGAGTGATCTATGAATCATCTTTAATTACTTGGGCAAGTAGGTCAGGACACTGTCATGAGACAGGTGGAAGGAAAAAAACACAGTCATCATATTTTATCTAGCAACAAATGGGATGTGGCTATCAGGTGACAGTGAACAGATGGGTGGTGTCAGTCAAAAGACAACATGGCACTGGATATCATGTTTTGACCAGGGATCAGAGATTTGGCATACCAGTATATGAAAATGGGGGCTCATATATGTATAGAAGGGAAATTGTACTACAGCGAATAGATGGATAAAAATAATGTGAGTGGCAAGCAACAATAATCATAGCTGATAACATCATATTTCTGAGTTCCCAGACAAAAGAAAAGGCATAGAACACATGATTATTCTTTGATCATTGTTTTGTATATTTTCCTTTCTAAATCATGTATAGTCTATAGTTTAAAATACAGATTAAAACTTTTCTATTAAAAAATAAGTGTGAATGTTATCACTAAATCATTTTAGAGGAAAACGGCATAACAAAGTTTAACTGTGTCATATCTGAATAGGATAGAGGTTTGGGATTTTCATGGCAATTAATGTGGACAAAGACAAACAGAGAGAAGAGAGCAAAATAGAAAGAGAGACAGAGATACACAGAGAGAAATTAATAAATAAACAGTAATAAGTACACATCAGAGAAATTTATGAACAATTACTAACTACAAAAAAAAAATGATGGACAAGCTGGGTATATTCTGTCATGCCTTTAATTCCATCACTCAGGAGGCAGACACAGGTATATCTTATTGAATTGGATGCCAGCATGCTCTATACAAAGAGTTCTAGGACAGCCAGACCTATATAGTAAGACAGTCTCCCTAAAAGTCAATAAAACAAACACAAAAGATGGAAAGAACTGAGAGGTGTATTTACTGAAGCTTCTACAAGGAATTATACATTCACTCCAGTTGTGTATTCAATTTCCAGAAATCTACAATGCCCTAGCTTAAACTGTAACTTTAATAAGATCTTACTAAAAGGAATGCATGCTTAAATAGCTAAAAATAGAAAGATGAAAATATTAGCAATGTAAATGATGATATATGTAAGCAACATAAGGCAGGAGAGATGGCTCAGCAGTGAGGAGCTCTTGCTGCTCTTGCAAATAATTGGTCTGAAATGTCAGTGTTTAACTGGGACCCACTATTATCAATTGCTATAAGTTCATGTGTTCTGAACACATCTTTGGACTACTGTGATGATCAGGCACACAAGAGGTTCATATTCATGACTACAATCAAAATACTCATATTCAGTAAAAATTTAAAACAGATCCCAGATTGCAGGGCTGATTGCACTGTACTGATCAGTGGGGTAACAGAGACTGCACAGTGACAAATTGTTGGAACTGTTGGCCCCCAAACACCATTGACTGTGTTTACCAGGTGATAAGAAACCAAATGATGAGAAAAACAATTTGGGTTCAACCTCAGAGCACCCAGCTAATCCCTGGAAAATTTCCTGGGCTGTTTTGGCAGGAATAAGGTTTTCAAGCAAATAGACCCAAGAAGTGTGTCCTGATCACCTTCCCATTCTGAAAAATCAATTGAAAGAGCACCAGAGACTCCAAAAGTCCCACTCTCAAGAAAAACCCACAGGGAAGGAAGCAAGTGGGACTGACTGAATGTCACCCAGTCTATCCCTGGAAAAGGTCCTGTAGACTTGCAGGTGCACAGGTCAGCCAGCCCTGAGATGGGACCCCAGCTGCCAGACCCACATAACCAACTCTCCATCACAGATGAGAACTGCTGTGCCCCAGGGCACTAAAGGATGGGAGTCCCTGTAGAAAGAAAACCCCACAGGGGAGGGAAACAGCAGGTCCCAGGTCAACCAGCACTCAGCTGACCCTCCCACCACCACTACCACCACCACGACCACCACCACACAACTGAATATTATCACAGAAAAATTTCCCAGGTAGAGGCTGTGCCATCACCAGCTTGGAGCCACCATCAGGTCCAAGCAAGTGACTATGCACCACTACTACCACCCCCAACAGGAATGTTACAGACTGGGTCTTTCTGTTGGGAGCAAAAATCAAAGCAAGTGGGAATATCTGGCCCTACCTCAGGACACCTGGGCTCCAGAAAAGTTTCTGGTTATCTACAGGCTCCAGACTCTAGCCTCCTGCTGTACACATGAGAGTGGTGCTGACCTGTCACTGATTACCACCTGGGTACTGGGGCACAGAGCTCCAAACTCAGACCTACAGAAGCCTGGATTCCTGAGAACAACCCCAGACACTGCTCCAAAGGACAACCAGTTTTCCCTAACTAAACTGACCAAACCATGGGGCACCCAGGTTACAGCAGCAGCTCACTAAATTTACAGAAAGAAACCCAGCAGCAGGGCAGCTGTCTCCAGAACTTCTCTGGGTGAGAGGATAGCCCCTTTACTAACAAAGGCAACAATTACTACTCAGGTCTGTATGCCTGAGATGAGCTGTGGCAATTTCTGAAAAACACCTGCCATTCAGTGACCATACCTAAAAAACGGAGAGGCTCCTTTGGAAAAAAATCATCTTCCTGCCAAGGGGATTGACCCACCACAGGATTCCAGGAAGTACCAAAAGTAACACCCAACACCTAAGATATCCCAATGGGTAGAGGCCAGTGTAAAAGCTCAACCAACAAAAGACAAAGCAATATGGCATCTCCAGAACCCAGTTATTCAGGAGCAAGCAGCCCTGAATACCCCAGCATAAAGACAATTTCAGGCCAATCTCTCTTATGAACATTGATGCAAAAATACTCAACAAAAATACTTTGTAAAACCCAATACAAAAACACATCAAAGATATCATCCGCTGCAAATAAAAGTAGGCTTCAGGCCAGGTATACAGGGGTTGTTCAATATACAAAAATCCATCGTTATGATCCACCATATTAACAAATTGAAAGAAAAATAAACACATGATAATCTCCTTAGATGCTGAAAAAGCATTTGAAAAAATCCAGCATCCATTCATGTTTGAAGTATTGGAGAGATCAGGGATACAGGGCACATACCTAAACATAGTAAAGGTGATACAGAGCAATCTGATAGCCAACATCAAGCTAAACAGAGAGAAACTTAAAGCAATCCCACCAAATTCAGCGACAAGGCGAGGCTGCCCCCTCTCTCCATATCTCTTCAACATAGTTCTCCAAGTCCTTGCTAGAGTAATAAGACAATTAAAGAAGATCAAGGGAATACAAATGGGAAAGGAAGAAGTCAAAGTATCACTATTTGCAGATGATATGATAGTATACCTGAGTGACCCCAAAAATTCTACCAGAGAATGCCTAAAGCTGACAAACACTTTCAGCAATGTGGCTGGATACAAAATCAACTCAAAAAATAAGTAGCCCTCCTATATACAAAAGACAAAAGTGCTGAAAAAGAAATTAGGTAAACAATACCTTTCACAATAGTCAAAAAGGACATAAAGTATATTGATGTGACCCTAACCAAGCAAGTCAAAGACTTGTATGAAAAAATTTCAAGTCTCTAAAGAAAGAAATAGAAGAAGATATCAGAAGATGGAAAGATCTCTCATGCTCGTGGCTTGGCAGGATTAACATAGTAAAAATGGTCCTTTTACCAAACGCAATTTACAGATTTAATGTAATTCCCATTAAATTACCAACAAAATTCTGTACAGACCTTGAAAGAAAAATTCCCAAATTCATATGGAATAACAAGAAACCCAGAATTGCTAAAACAATCTTCCATAATAAAAGATCTTCTGGGGGTATCTCCATCCCTGATCTCAAGCTGCACTATTAGAGCAACAGTAATAAGAACTACATGGTACTTCCATAGACACCAAGTAGTGGATCAACAGAATTGGATAGAAGTCTCACAAATACACCCACACACTATGGACTCCTGATTTTTGACAAAGATGCCAAAACCATACAATGGAAAAAAGATAGCATCTTCAACAAAATGTGCTGGTCTAACTGGATGTCTACATGTAGGAAAATGCAAAAAGATCCATATTTATCACTCTGCATAAAACTAAAGTTCAGGTGGATCAAAGAACTCAGGATAAAACCAGACATACTAACTCTGTTAGAAGAAAAAGTGAGGAAGAGCCTTGAGGTCATTGGAACAGGAGACAACTTCCTGAACAGAACTTCAACAGTATAGGCTCTAAGAGCAACAATCAATAAATGGGACCTCATGAAACTGAAAAACTTCTATAAGTCAAAGGAAACTGTTGTCAAAAAAAAAAATGACTGCCTGCAGATTGGGAAAGGACCTTCACCAACCCTATATCTGACAGAAGGTTAATATCCAGTATTTATAAAGATTTCAAGAAGTTAAACAGCCACAAATCAAGTAACACAAATTAAAAAATGGGGTACAGAGCTACACAGAGAATTCTCAATAGAGGAATATAGAATGGCAGAGAAACACTTAAAGAAATGTTCAACATTCTTAGTCATCAGGGAAATGCAAAACAAAACCACCCTGAGATTTCACTTTACACCCATCAAAATGACGGAGACAAATAACTCAAGGGACAACTCATGCTGGATAAGATTTGGAGAAAGGGGAACCCTCCTTCATTGCTGGTGGGAATGTAAACTTATACAACCACTTTACAAATCAACCTGACACTTTCTCAGACAAGTAGGAATAGCGCCTCCTCAAGATCCAGCTATACCACTCCTAAGCATATATCCAAAAGGTGCTCAAGTATACAACAAGGACATCTGCTCAACTATGTTTGTAGTAGTTTTATTTGTAATAGCCAGAAGCTGGAAACAGCACAGATGGCCCTCAGTTGAGGAATGGATACAGAAATTGTGGTATATCTATACGATGGAATATTACTCAGCAATGAAAAACAAGGAAAACATGAAATTTGCAGGTAAATGGTGGGAAATAGAAAAGATCATCCTGAGTGAGGTATCCCAGAAACAGAAAGAGTCACAGGGCATATACTCACTCATAAGTAGATATAGAATATAAAATATAGGATAAAAATACTAAAATCTGTACACCTAAGGAAGTTAATCAGGAAGGAGTATGCTGGCTAAGATGCTGAAACCCCATGCAGAAAGGCAAGGAGGATGGGAATCAGATGAGGGAGAATACATACATAGGACAGAAGCCTACCACAGAGGGCCTTTGAAAGGCTCTACCCTGCAGGGTATCAAGGCATATGCTGAGACTCATAGCCAAACCTTGAGCAGAGTACAGGGACTCTTATGGAAGAACTGGGAGATAGTAAACCTGGAGAGGACAGGAGCTCCACAAGGACAGTAACAGGTTCAAAAATTCTGGGCACAGGGGTCTATTTTGAAACTGATATGCCAGCCAAGGACCACTCATGGAGATGGCCTGAAACCCCTGCACAAAAAGGTAGCCTATGGCAGTTCAGTATCCAAGGGTGCTTCATAATAATGGGGACAGAAACTGTCTCTGACAGGAACTCATTGGCCTGCTCTTTGATCACCTCCCATTGAGAGGGGATCAGCCTTGCCAGGCCACAGAAGAAGACAATGCAGCCACTCCTAATGAGACCTGATAGACTAGGATCAGAGTGAAGGGGAGGAGGACCACCCTTATCAGTGGACTGGGAAAGGGACAGGGGTGGGAAAGATATAGCGTGGGATTGGGAGGGGAGGAAGGAGGGAGGTACAGGGGGGATACAAAGTGAATAAACAGTTATTAATAAAAATTTAAAAAGAACACAATAAAATGTTGAAAGATTTTTTTAAAAAACTATGCGGTTACACATAATTTCAAACTATGAAAATATTGCCTGATATCAGTTATTGCTCCTAAATAAAAATAAATAAATAAATAAATAAATAAATAAATAATGAGGAAGAATACTTCATACTCAACAAGAGAAAATTCCACAAAGATGGCATCTGTATTCTGAGCAACAATGCCCCAAATACAAGGACACCCACATTTGTAAAATAAACATTAATAAAGCTTAAAGAACATATAAATTACCATACATTAATAGTGGGAGAGGTCAACATGTCACTATCATCAAGGGACAGAGCAATGGAAAAGGACTTACACTGAGAGATAATGACACAAATGGAGGTCATGAATCAAATGAACCTAACAGATATCTAGAGAACTCCTTTTTAACCCAAACAGAAAAGAATCTATCTTTTTCAGCACCTCACTGACCCTTCTCCAAAACTGAACATACAGTAGGTCACAAACCAGGTCTCAACAGATACAATAAGATTGAAATAATATCTTGTATCCTATCAGACTATGATGGACTAAAGATGGACCTCAATAATAACAGAAATAACAAAATGCCTACACACATGGGACCTGAACAACTCCTACTGAATGAAATCTAGGTCAGGGAAGAAATAAAGAAAGAACTTCCTACAATTCAATGAAAATTAAGGTACCTCATACCCAAACTGCAATGAAAGCAGTCCTAAGAGGGACTTTTAATAGCACTAAAGGCCTTCATAAGCTATTGGAGACATCCCATACAAGCAACTGAATGGCACACTTGCAAGCCCTAGAAAAAAGAAGCAAACACACTCAACAGGAGTAGACTACTAGAACTAACCAAACTCAGGGCTGAAATCAATAAATTAGAAACAAAGAGAATAATTCAAAGAATCAACAAAATCAAGAGCTAGTTCTTTGAGAAAATCAAATACATAGACAAACTCTTAGTCAAACTAAGTAAATGGCAGAAAGACACTATCCAAATCAACAGTCTGAAAGGAAGAGAGAGAGAGATAACAGACACTGAGAAAATCCAAAGAACCATTAGATCTTATGTCAAAAGCCTATATGCTGCAAAATTTAAAAATCTAAATAAAATATACAATTCTCTTGTTAGATTCCACTTACCAAAGTTGAATCAAAATCAGGTAAAGATATTAAATAGTCTTTTACTGCCTAAGGGAATAGAAGCAGCCATCTAAATACTTGCAAACAAAAAAAAAAAAAAAAGCCAAGAGTGAGATGATTTCAGAGCAGAACTCTACAAGACCTTCAAAGAAGAGTCAATATTGATATTCTTCAAATTATTCCACAAAATAGAAATGGATGCAACATGACCAAACTCCTTTTGTAAGACCACAGTCACCTTGATAAATCCTGAAAGACCCCCAAAAAGAAAGAGAACTTCAGACCAATCTCTTTTATGAACAATGATGCAAAAATACTGAATAAAATAATCGCAAACCAAATCCAAGAACATGTCAAAGATATCCACCATTACCAAGTAGGCTTCATCCCAGGCATGCAGGGATAGTTCAATATAGGAAATCTTAATCCATCATATGAACAAATTGAAAAAAAAAAAGGATCATTTCCTTAGATGCTGAAAAATCATTTGACAATATCCACGTTATTCTTGTTTAAAGTCTTGGAGAGACTGGGGACAGAGGCACAGATCTAAAAATAGTAAAGACAATATACAGCAATCCTATAGCTAACATCAGACTAAATGAAAAGAAAGTTAAATCAATTCCACTGAACTCAGGGAAAAGACAAGGCCACATACTCTCTCCAAATCTCTTCATTACAGTACTCAAAGTCTTATCTAGGGCAATAAGACAACTAAAGTAGATCAAGGGGATACAAATTGATAAGGAAGAAGTCAAAGTATTTATATTCACATATATGACAGTATATAAAAGTGACCCCAAATATTCTGCTGTAGGGAACTCCTACAGTTGGAAAAAAACTTTATCAAAGTGTTTGGATATAAAGTTAACAAAAAAAAAAAAAAAAATCAGTAGCACTCCTGTATGCAAAAGACAAATGGATTGAGAAAGAATTAGGAGAACAACACCCTTCACTATAGGCAGGAAAAAAAAAAAAAACAAAACATAATGTACCTTGGAGTTATCCTCAAAAAGCAAGTGAAAAGCCTGCATGAAAAAACAAACAAACAAACATACAACTTTAAGCCTCTGAAGAAAGAAATTGAAAAAGACACCAGAAGATAGAAATATCTCTCATGCTGATGGGTCAGAAGGATCAACATAGAAAAATTGCTATCATACCAAAAACAATCTATAGATTAAATGATATTCCCATCAAAATATCAAAACAATTCCTTAAGAAATTTGAAAAAAAAATTCTCAGCTTCATATGGAAAAATAAAAAAGCCAGAATAGCTAAAACAGTCCTGTACTATAGCAGATCTTCAGTATGTATCACCATCCCTGATCTCAAGCTCTACTATAAATCAATAGTAATAAAAAACTGCACGGTACTGAAATAAAAACAGAATGGTGGATGAATGGAATTGAAGACCCATAAATAAACCCACAAATCTATGGACAATTGATTTTTGACAAAGAAGCCAAAACCATGCAATGGAAAAAGGACAGCATCTTCAACAAATGGTGCTGGTCTAACTGGAAGTCTACATGTAGAAAAATGAAAATAGATCCATATTTATCACCCTGCATCAAACTACAGTCCAAGTTGTTCAATGACCTCAACATAAAACCAGATACACTAAATCTGTTAGAAAAAAAAAGTGGGAAAGATCCTCGATCTCATTGGCATAAAAGGTAACTTCCTCAACAGAACACCAAGAACACTTGCTCTAAGATCAAGAATTAATGAATAGGATCTCATGAAACAAAAAGCTTCTATGAAGCAAATAATTCTGTCAATAGAATAAAATGGCCACCTACAGCCTGGCAAAAGATCTTCACCAACCCTACATTCAACTGAAAGCGCTAATAAACAATATATATAAAGTGCTGAAGAAATTAAACTCCAATAATCCAAATAATCCAATTTAAAACTGGGATACAGAACTATACAGAGATTTCTTTACAGAGGAATATCAAATGGTGGAAATTAAATGCGCAATATCTGTAGTTATCCTGGAAATGCAAATGACATTCCATCTTAAACCCATCATGGCTAAGGTCAAAACCTGAATTTAATAGCAAGCTAGGGAGAATGTGGAGAAAGAGGAACACTCCTCCATTGTTGGTGGGTGTGCAAACTTATACAACCACTTTAGAAATCAATCTGATGCTTTCTCAGACAATTGGAAATAGTGTTACTTCAAGACCCTGCTATACCATTCCGGGGCATATATCAAAAGATGCTCTACCATTCAACAAAAGAGCTCAACTATGTTCATAGCATCTATATACATAATAGCCAGAATCAGGAAACAACCTACATGTCTCTCAAGTGAACAATTGCTTTACAGAAATTGTGGCACATTTACACAATGGAATGCTACTCAGGTATTAAAAAAAAGGAAACCATGAAATAATCAGGCAAGTGGATGGACCTGGAAATGATCATCCTAAGTGAGTTATTCCAAAACCAGAAAGACATGCATGGTAAGTGGATAATAGCCATAATACAGGATAAACATACTACAATCCACAGGCCTAAAGGAGCTAAATAAAAGGAGGACCTATGAAGGATGCTCAATTCTTATGCAAAAGTGCAAATAGAATCGACACCAGAAGTGACTGAGGAGAGGGAAGAGGAGGAAAGCCTAACATACATATCCTCCGAAAGACTCTTCCCAGGACAGGTTGGAAGCAGATGCTAAGATTCACAGCCAAACTTTGGGTAGAGCACAGGGAATCATAGGAAAGAGTGGGAGGATAGAATGTAGAAAGACCCAGAGCTGGCAGGACCTTCATAAGAAGACCAACAAAGACAACAAATCTGGGCCCATGGGGACTTGCAGAGATTGATGGACCCACCAAAGACCATTCATGAAGAGGAACCAGACCCCTGCTCAGATGTAGCGATAGGGCAGCTCAGTCTCCATGTTCAATCCATAGTAAGGGGGGAGAAGGTGCTGGCTTTGACATGGACTCTGTTGTCTGCTATTTGATCATTTCCACTTGGTGGAGGGGGCATTGTTATGACACAGAGGAAGAGGATGCAGGCAGTCCTAGTGAGACTTGATAGGCTGGGTTCAGATGGTAGGAGAGGAGGGCTCCCTGTATCTGAGATATAGGAAATGGGATAAGGAGGAAAGAAGAATGAAGGGTGAGACAAGGAAGTGACAAGGGAGAGGATTACAATTGGGATGTTAAGTGGATAAATTATTTTTAATTTAATTTATTTATTTATTACAATGTGTTCACTTTGTATCCTTGCCATAGCCCCCTTCCCTCATCTCCTCCCAGTCCCACCACCCTCCTTCTTCTGTCCCTATGCACTTTCTTTACTCTCCTAATGGGGGGGAACTCCTTCCCTTCTAGCTTATCAGGTCTAATCAAGGATGGTTGCATCATCTTCCTCTGTGGCCTTGCAAGGCTGCACCACCCAGGAGGAAGTAATCACAGACTCAAGTTCATGTCAGAGAATAAATTTAAAAAAACAAATTTAAATTAAAAATAAATTAAATGAATAAATAAAACAAATAAAATAAAAAAAAAAAACAAATACAACAGGTAAGAAGAGCATCACACACCCACAATTCAATGACTTGAAAGATTTGATTGTGTTAGTGTCATGAATAAATGCCATCCTAAGAAATTAAATATACTCCTTGCCAAATTTCAAATGCAAGATGTTGATGAAGATCAACACAATAACCTATGTTTGCATATACAAAACAAAATGAAACAAAACAAAATAAATACTTAAAACTCTATATTCCATGTTCAGCAGCCAATGATGGTGATGTTGATGCCAGGCATGTTGGACTAGATTTAAGCCCAACACTCAACTGGAGTTAGAGCTGTAAGTTCAAAACCAGCCTGGTCTACATACAAACTTTCAGGAAACATCCAGGAACTCTAGGACATTATGACAGCACAAAAACATGCTGATAATCAAATTAGAAGAAGAAGGATGATATCAAAGGTCCAGAAGATATTTTCAACAAAATCATACAAGAAAAATTTCTTAATCTAAAGAAGAAGATGTCTATCAAGGCACAAGAAGCATACAAAATACCAAAGACAGTGGACCAGAAAAGAAAGTCCTCTTAACACAGAATAATCAAAATACTAAATATACAGAACAAAGAAAAGAATATGAAAAGCTGCAAATGAAAACAAACAAACAAACCAAACTAACCAACCAATCAGACAAACCAAAAACAAACAAAAAACCAACCAAAAAAAAAAAAAAAGGCAGATCTATTGGAATTAATCCTGTTTTCTCAGTAAAAATGCTAGAAGTTGAAGGGCTTAGACAGAGTGCTTCTTATTCTAAAAAAACTACAGAAGCCAACACAAATTACTAACTATGCCCAAAAACTTTCAATCACCAAATGGGGAAAATAAGATGTTCCATAAAAGGTCAATTTTAAATAATATGTATCTATAAATACAGCCCCACTCAAGGTGCTAAAATCACCAACACCACCAAAATAACCATCACTGTTCAAGGATATCT
>JAEOAE010000903.1:0-124729 GCA_036365155.1 Meriones psammophilus
ATATAAAGTGAAAAAAGAAATAAACTAATGAGAAAAATGGCTGGTTTCTATGTAAGTGAGAGATTGTGTCGACTGATGATTTCTATATAGAGGGTTCTCCCACTGGAGGTGGCAATATCCTTAAGGAAGTGGCCCTGGGCTGGATAAGAAAGCTAGCTGAGCATGAGACTATAAAGAAACAAGAGAGCAAGGCAGGAAACAATATTTGGCATATTTTTGCGTTACTTTTCTTGAAACTTGAGTTTCTGTTTTTGGCCTCCAAAAAGATGGACTGTGATCTGGCAGGACCAAACAAGTTATCCCATTGAAGACCTGAGATGTTTATAGTTAGGGGATTCAATTATAGCAGGAAAGTAGCAAGTTAGAAAAAAAAAAAGGTATGCCAAAAGTAACTTTACTCCTGGACAGACCTGAGAATGTTCTCTTTTTTGAGAAATGTGGAAAATATCAGGTCTTGAGATGACAAACATCCAGACCTTAACTAGCTTTTCCTGTAGGACCTGGAAGGTCATAATATTGAGTGTAGTGCATACAGAAGAAGTGGAGGTCATAGGATTTCAGTGAAAAATAGACTCCATGGAAAATTAAGCTAGAGTTCTTTTGTATGGTAATTTGTCCCTAGATCTTTCTTATTCTGCTCATGTTCTAAGAAATTAAGAAAGGAAGAATTAATAATTGGGGACTGATTCCTTAGATGGAGATTTTTTGTTTTCTTTTTTTTTTTTTCAATGCAGTTTATTCAGGAACCTTGAACAATCATCTGACCCTGGGGAAAGCCAGCCCACAGCTTAAATAGCCTCTGGGTAGCCAAACACAGCATGCCACGTGGGCAATGCAGATAGGTCCACATACATGGAAGCAAGCCAGATCCTCAGCCTTAGCCAAATGTGGAGTTGTTTGTGACAGAGAGCACTCACCATCGGGAAGGTGGAAGGTGGAAACCAGCTCCATCTTTAAGGCACAGCATTATGCAGCTCTCTACAGTTCCCCCTTTTTGTTTTAGAGGCATCAGGCAAGAGTAGAGGTCTGATCTCTGATATTAGAAATAAATTGGGACTTTGTACTGATGTTCATTTAGGTGTCATCCACCCAAAGAGCATCAGACCCGTCTGATACCTTTTTCTCAGAGGTGGGACCTGGGGCATCAACCCGCATGCAATCAGACATGCTCTTCTCTGGGTCCAAGGCGGCTGACCCTGAGTGCAGTGCTTAGCTTCGCATCCTGAGCATAACATTTTAGCTCCCATACTTGGGGAGACTGTCCTGCTTCAATGGCTGTAAAGGCCTGAATGGTCATGGCTGCATTACGCTGTTGTGAGACTCTAATCTTGCATATATACCACAGGCAAACCAAGGTGACCAACACCAGAAGGCCTGCTAACGCTCCCATGCCCGCCCATTCCTTCAGATGATTCATGGCTGCAGCAATCCATGATGATAATCCTGTGGCTAGTCCTGCGTCCACTCTGGTAGAATTTACCATGACAATGGCCACTCTCAGCTGGTCCATCGTAGTATCGAATTCTCCAGTCCAATTACCTAAAATATAGCTTGACAATTGTTTAGACAGATTTGCAGCACAGGGAAAAATCTCATGTTGTATGCTAGTGACACAAAGTCCAACATACGTTCATTGACAGCCAAATTGAGCGATTTGCCATAGGGTATCAATTTGCTCCTGCACGAGGTCAAACCTCTGATTGAACACCATCAAACCTCCTTTTAGTTGAGCATTAATTCCTTTTTGTACATCTAAGGCATGAGCTACATTGGCTAAAAGGTTATTCAGGGTCTGAGCAGTCTGCCCAGTATGACTCATGGCTAATGCCGTGGTGGTAGCTCCAACAGCCGCCAATGAGATAGCAGTAACAATGGCAGCTGTAATTCCAAGATCCCTTTTCTGTCTGAAGAGAGTCATAGCTTGAGGGCATCAACGGGCACAGGCACCCAGTGAGGCATGTGAGTAACCAGCTAGTAAATTTACTAGCATTACAGCATTGGGCCAAAAAGCAAGTATCATTACCACAATTACTTGGCTCTATCTGGCTAATAATGAATAAAAATGGGGGATATAGACAAACAGGTGTGGGCTTATAGGAAATATTATGAGAAGCCTTAACCCCCTCGTTGGAACATCCTGCATCAGTTCTAGAACTAGCCGCGGTGGTGTCCAAGGTCTGAGTAGGTTCAGGAGACCATTGCCCCCAGGGGCGAGACGTGCTCCATGCCAATTGACTAACTCCATGTTTTCCTCCACTTTCGGAAGTCATTTAAGGTTCTTAAATTATTTTTTTCCCTTTTTTTGAAAATTTTCATCAATTACACTTTATTCATTTTGCATCCCCCCATAAGCCCCTCCCTCCTCCCCTCCCAATCCCACCCTCCCTCCTCCCTCTGCTTGCATGCCACTCCCCAAGTCCACTAATAGGGGAGGTTCTCCTCTCCTTTCTGATCTTAGTCTGTCAGTTCACATCAAAAGTGGCTGCATTGTCCTCTACTATGGCCTGGTAAGGCTGCTCCCCCCCAGAGGGAGGTGATCAAAGAGCAGGCCAATCAGATTATGTCAGAGGCAGTCCCTCTTCACATTACTATGTAACCCAATTGGACTCTGAACTGCCCTGGGGTACATCTGTGCTGGGGTTCTGGGTTATCTCCATGAATAGTCCTTGGTTGGAGTATAAGTCTCTGGGAAGTTCCCTGTGTTCAAATTTTCTTGTCCTGTTGCTCTCCTTGTGGAGACCCTTGTCCTCTCCAGCTCTTACTATTTCCCAGTTCTTACATAAAATTCCATTCACTCTGCCCAACAGTTGCCCATCAGGCTCAGCATCTGCATTGATAGTCTGCAGGGCAGAGGCTTTCAGAGGCCCTCTGTGGTAGGTTCCTAGGTTGTTTCTTGGTTTCTTCTTCTTCTGATGTCCCTCCTCTTTGCCTTTCTGGATGGGGATTGGACATTTTAGTTAGGGTCCTCTCTCTTGCTTAGTTTCTTTAGATGCACAGGTTTTAGTGGGTTTGTCCTATGTTGTATGTCTATATGAGTGAGTATATACCGTGTGTGTCTTTTTGCTTCTGGGACAACTCACTCAGGATGATCCTTTCCAGATCCCACCATTTACCTGCAAATTTCATGATTTCCTTATTTTTCATTGCTGAGTAATACTCCATTGTGTAGATGTACCACAATTTCTGCATCCATTCTTCAGTTGAGGGACATCTGGGTTGTTTCCAGCTTCTGGCTATTACAAATAAAGCTGCTACAAACATGGTTGAGCAAATGTCCTTTTTGTGTACTTGAACCTCTTTTGGATATATGCCCAGGAGGGGTACGGTTGGATCTTGAGGAAGCGCTATTCCTAGTTGTCTGAGAAAGCGCCAGATTGATTTCCAGAGTGGTTGTACAAGTTTACATTTCCACCAGCAGTGGGGAAGGGTTCCCCTTTCTCCACAACCTCTCCAGCATGTGTTGTCACTTGAGTTTTTGATCTTGGCCATTCTCATGGGTGTAAGGTGAAATCTCAGGGTTGTTTTGATTTGCATTTCCCTAATGGCTAGTGAGGGTGAGCATTTCTTTAAGTGCTTCTCTGCCATTCGGTATTCCTCTACAGAGAATTCTCTGTTTAGCTCTGTTCCCCATTTTTTAAGTGGATTACTTGGTTTGCTGCTTTTCAGCTTCTTTAGTCCTTTATATATACTGGATATGAGTCCTCTGTCAGATAAAGGGTTGGAGAAGATTCTTTCCCAGTCTGTAGGCAGTCGCTTTGTTTTGGTGATGGTCTCCTTTGCTTTGCAGAAGCTTTTCAGTTGCATTAGGTCCCATTTATTGATTGTTGCTCTTAGAGCCTGTGCTGTTGGTGTTCTGTTCAGGAAGTTTTCTCCTGTACCAATGAGTTCTAGGGTATTCCCCTCTTTTTTTTTTCTAGCCGATTTAATGTGTCAGGTTTTATGTTGAGGTCTTTGATCCACTTGGACTTCAGTTTTGTGCAGGGTGATAAGAATGGATCTATTTTCATTTTTCTACATGTAGACATCCAGTTGGACCAGCACCATTTGTTGAAGATGTTATCTTTTTTCCATTGTAGGGTTTTGGCATCTTTATCTCCTGAATCTGTGTATATTTTTAAAATCTCAATAACCAAAATGTTGTAATTTATGTAAGAGATATGAATTTATTTATATATTATTATTTATTCTTCCATCATTTTTCTTCCATTTTTTACCCTCTAAGAGTTTTAAGAGATATGGAGAGAGTGGGCAGCCTTGTCTTGTCCCTGATTTCAGTGGGATTCCATTAAGTTTCTCTCCGTTCAGTTGATGTTGGTTATATGCTTGCTGTATATCGCCTTTACTATGTTTAGATATGTGCCTTGTATCCCTGATCTCTCCAATACTTTGAACATGAATGGATGTTGGATTTTGTCAAATGCTTTTTCAGCATCGAGGAGATTATCATGTGGTTTTTTTCTTTCAGTTTGTTAATATGGTGGATCACTTTGATGGATTTCCGTATATTATTGAACCACCCCTGCATACCTTGGATGAAGCCTACTTGGTCATAGTGGATAATATCTTTGATGTGTTCTTGGATTAGGTTTGCAAGTATTTTATTAAGTATTTTTGCATCAATGTTCATAAGGGAGATTGGCCGGAAATTCTCTTTCTTTGTTGAGTCTTTGTGAGGTTTAGGTACCAAGATGACTGTGGCTTCATAGAATGAATTTGGTAATATTCCTTCTGTTTCTATTTTGTGGAATAGTTTGAAGAGAATTGGTGTTAGCTCTTCTTTGAAGGTCTGATAAAATTCTGCGCTGCAGCCATCTGGTCCTGGGCGTTTTTTGGATGGGAGACTTTTGATGACCGCTTCTATTTCTTTGGAAGATATAGGACTATTTAGTTGATTTACCTGGTCCTGATTCAGCTTTGGTAAGTCAAATCCATCAAGAAAATTGTCCATTTCATTTATATTTTCAAATTTTGTGGCATATAGCCTTTTGAAGCAAGTCCTAATGATTGTTTGGATTTCCTCAGTGTCTGTAGTTATGTCCCCCTTTTCATTTCTGATTTTGTTGATTTGGGTGGTGTTTCTCTGCCTTTTAGTTAGCTTGGCTAAGGGTTTGTCGATCTTGTTGATTTTCTCAAAGAACCAGCTCTTGGTTTCATTGATTCTTTGAATTGTTTTATTTGTTTCTATTTGATTGATTTCAGCCCTGAGTTTGATTATTTCCAGCCGTCTACTCCTTCTTGGTGTGTCTGCTTCTTCTTTTTCTAGGGTTTTTAAGTGAGCCATTAAGTTGCTTGAATGAGCTGTCTTGAATTTCTTCTTGAAGGCACTTAGTGCTATGAACTTTCCTCTTAGCACTGCCTTCATTGTGTCTCACAAGTTTGGGTATGTTGTGTCTTCATTTTCATTGATTTCTAGAAAGACTTTAATATCTTTCTTTATTTCTTCCCTGACCCAGCTGTCATGTAGTAACAAGTTTTTCAGTTTCCATGTGTGTGTAGAGTTTTTTCTTATTTCTGTTATTGTTGAGATCCAGCTTTCTTCCATGGTGATCAGACAAGATACAAGGGATTATTTCAATCTTCATGTATCTGTTGAGGCTTGCATTGTGACCAACTATATGGTCTATTTTGGAGAAGGTTCCATGAGGTGCTGAGAAGAAGGTAAATTCTTTTGTGTTTGGATGTAAAGTTCTGTAAATGTCTGTTAGGTCCATTTGATTCATGACCTCTGTCAGAGACATTGTTTCTTTGTTTAATTTCTGTTTTGTTGACCTGTCCTTTGTTGAGAGTGGGGTGTTGAAGTCTCCCACTATTAATGTGTGGGGAACTATATATGGTTTAAATTTTATCAATGTTTCTTTAACAAATGTGGGTGCTCTTGTATTTGGGGCATAGATGTTCAGGATTATGATGTCTTCCTGGTGGAATTTTCCTTTGATGAGTATGAAGTGTCATTCCCCATCTCTTTTTATTAATTTTGGTTGAAAGTCTATTTTATCAGATATTAGAGTGGCTACACTTGCTTGCTTCTTGGGTCCATTTGCTTAGAAAGTGGTCTTCCAACACTCTACCCTCAGGTAATGTCTCTCTTTGTGCCTTAGGTGTGTTTATTGTATGCAACAAATTTCTGGGTTTTCTTTACGTATCCAACCTGCCACAGAGGACCTCTGAAAGCCTCTGCCTTGCAGACTATCAAAGCAGATGCTGAGCTGATAGCCAACTGTCGGGCTGAGTGAATGCAATTTTATGTAAGAAGTGGGAAATAGCAAGAGCTGGAGAGGACAGGGTCTCCACAAGGAGAGCAACAGAACAAGAAAATTTGAACACAGGGAACTTCCCAGAGACTCATACTCCAACCAAGGACTATTCATGGAGATAACCTAGAACCCCTGTACAGATGTAGCCCATGGCAGTTCAGAGTCCAAGTGTGTTACATAGTAATGGGAAGAGGGACTGCCTCTGACACAATCTGATTGGCCTGCCCTTTGATCACCTCCCCCTGAGGGGGGAGCAGCCATACCAGGCCACAGAAGAAGACAATGCAGCCATTCCTGATGTGATCTGATAGGCTAAGATCAGAAGGAAGGAGAGGAGGACCTCCCCTATCAGTGGACTTGGGGAGGGGCATGCATGCAGAAAAGGGAGGAAGGGTAGGATCGGGAGGGGAGGAGGGAGGGGCTCATGGGGGGATCCAAAATGAATAAAGTGTAATTAATAATAATAAGAAGAAAGAAAGAAAAAAGAGTTCTGTGTATATTTTTAAAATCTCAATAACCAAAATGTTGTAATTTATGTAAGAGATATTAATTTATTTATATATTATTATTTATTCTTCCATCATTTTTTCTTCCATTTTTTACCCTCTAAGAGTTTTAAGTAAATACTCTTTGCTCTTTTGAAAATTCAAGCCACTTTTTCATAAACTTTTTATATGCTTAACTTCAAATTTTGATTTGTAATATATTATGCTATATTATGATACCAGGAATATAAAACAAACCACTGAATTTTATCAAGGGTATTTATTATAAATAGTATTACAGGAAAAGGAAAATGTGTAGAAATGAAATAGTATTCTTTTCAGTTGTTGTTAGGAGACAGTTGCCTAAGTCCACTCATCCCAGAAAAAAAAAAACACATTTTTATTGATTATTACAATTAATTCACTTTGTATACTGAATGTAGGCCCGTCCCTCACCTTCTGCCTGTCACAACCTACCTCCTTCTTCTCTCCCTATATCCCTCTCCTAGTCCACTTATAGGGGAAGTCCTCCTCCCCTACTATATTATACTAGCCCATGTTATCTAAACTGACTAGGAATGGCTGTACCCGCTTCTTCTATGGCCTGGCAAGGCTGCACCTCTCTCAAGTAGGTGATCAAAGAGCCAGCCACTGAGTTCATGTCAGAGAAAGCCCTTGCTACCCTTACTAGGAAATCCACATGGAGACTGAGATACTTATGGGCTACATCTGAACAAGGGCTCTAGTTGTTCTCCATGCATGGTCCTTGGTTGGAGCAGAAACCCCAGGGCCCATATTTATTTTTGCTCTTTTGGTCTCCTTGTGGAGTGCCTGGCCCATCCAGATCTTTATCTCCTGAATCTTCCAAATGATTCTGTGCTCTCTACCTAAAGTTTTGCTATCAGTCTAAACATCTGCTTCAATACCCTCCTAGGTAGATTCTTTTAGAGGCCCTCTGTGCTAGGTTCCTGCCCTGTTCCCTGTCTGATCATGTTAACAATGTCTATCCCATTTGCCTTTCTGAGTGAGGATTAAGCATCTTCCCTAGGGTCCTCCCTGTTGGTTAGCTTCCTTAGGACTATAGATTTTCGTATGCTTCATTCTATATTACATGACTAATATCCACTTATAAGTGAGTATATACCATGTGTGTCTTTCTGAGTCTGATACCTCACTGAAGATGATCTTTCCTAGTTTTATCCATTTGCCTGCTGATTTCCTTGTTATTAAATACCGAGTAGTACTGCACTGTGTAAATGTGCCGCAATTTCTGTATCCACTCCTCAGTTGTGGGACATCATCTAGGTTGTTTCCAGATTCTGGCTATTATGAACAAAGCTGCTATGAGAATAGTTGAGCAAATGTCCTTGTTGTATGGTTGAGAATCTTCTGAATGTATGTTCAGGGGTGGTATAGCTGAATCTTGAAGTAGCATTATTCATAATTTTCTGAGAAAGCACTAGTCTGATTTCCAAAGTGGTTGTACAAGTTTACATTTCCACCAGCAATGGAGGAGGGTTCCCTTTTCTCCATATCCAGTCAAGCATGTGTTGCAGATGATGTGATAGTACACATGAATAAACCTAAAAATTCACCAGGGAACTCCTACAACTGATAAACACCTTCAGTATGGTGGATGGATAGAAAATTAAATATAAAATATATCTGAAGCCTTCCTGTATACAAAAGACAAAACTTTAAGGAAGATATCAGAAGATGGAAAGATCTCCCATGCTCCAAGATTGGTGGGATTAACAGTAAAAAATGGCCGCTCTACCAAAAGAAATCTGCAGACTCAATGGAATTACAATCAAAATACCAACACAACTCTTTACAGACCTTGAAAGAACAATTCTCAGTTTCATATGGAAAACAAAAAACCCAGAATTGATAAAAAAAAAAAAAACATGCATGTACAATAAGAGATTTCCTGGTGGTAATTTCACCATAGATCTCAAGTAGTACTATAGAGCAACAGTAATAAAAAATAGCATGGAACTGGCAGCTGTACTTTAAATCTTAAAGGGGTGTGCATCTACTCATTAATCATTTTTATTAAATCATCAAGAAGCTGAGGGGAAAAAACAAATATAGGAGAATCTCAGTTTTAGAGATTCTCAGTTTTAGACCCAGTTTGAGAGTACCCAGACTGCCAATTCTACCTTGGACTATTGTTTCGGCTCATCAGCCTTAAAACATCCCTGGCTTTACTATTAATAGTGTACTTTTATTAACTTTAAATTGTTCTCTAAGATATTTACACCAGAGCCATAAGCAAAAACATCTTCCCTGACCTTGTTAAACAATCTATTTTTCCAAATTCTTTCTAAGAATAACGGTGATTGATAACAATCTACATCTATGGCTCCTTTCAAGGGCAGTGGTTAATTCATTAATCTGCTCCAGTAAACATGTGAAAAGAGATCAAGCATTGTTAATTTTAAATGCCAGTGATATTGCCCAGTGATGGGCTAGAAGCCTCCTTATAGTTTTCATGTTCCTCATGTTTTAAGGAATATGGGCATCATAAGGACAACAAGCAGAGATACGCTACATAAGAGTTCAAAGTCCTCAGAAAAAGCAGTTCTTGGGATTATGCTTCTCCAAGACAAACTCAACATGACTATGCTAACAGGAGAGCCATATTCCATGAGTCCTACAGCTGTTATGCTGTTGCAACTACATGGCTCTTGACAAGACCAGGTAGCCAAAATAGTTTGCCTATATATGGGTGGGGGGGAGTAAGGTTAGCTCAGGCCCTGGGAAGGAGAATTCAGGGCATTTCATAGGCTATACTATCCTGGAGGAACAGATAACATGGAAGGACTGAAGGATTGCTGGGAGAAAATGGCAGGTAGATTTGATTTGATATGTTAATTAGGAGCCTGTGCCATTAGTTCCAGGTTTGAATCCTACTTTTATGGTAACCTAAACTTCAGAGAGAGAAGCATGATCTCCATTGGATAATGATCTTCAAGTGAGCTCACAGGGAAGAAAGGTGACAAAGACAAAGATTATGTTTTTCTTTTCTTTCTATATGTCTTCTTCTCTTTGAGGGAGGACAGTTACCCAAACTAGACTCAATTTTTTGCTTTTTTGTTTTGTTTTTCTTACTATATTTTATTTTTTATTGTTTTTTTTTTTTCACAATTTATTCATTATATATGCTGATTGAAGGTCACTCCCTCAATTCCTACTGGTCCCACCCTCCCTCCATCTTCCCCCATACCCTTTCCCTAGACCACTCAAAAGGGGAGTTCCTCTCCTCTGCCATCCACCCATACATTATCAGAACAGTACTCAGCTATTAAAAACAGAGAAATAAAATTTCTGCTCTTATTTCTTTTCCATAGGCCACTGTACTCACCTCAGAAGATTTCATACCATGAAGCTTGCCTGCAACCTTACTGTGAATAAAACACTAAGTATAACTCATTTTAAAGAGTCCTACTCCAAGACACTGTTGATTGACCATCTCACATCCAGAAACATGTGAACTTTGAAATGCTATAATGTCTGAAACATTTTATCACAGGCATTTCAGAGAATGTGATTCTCTTGCTGTCTGGATGGCTGTTTATCACCAGCCCAGGAAGGCATAAGGGGCAGAAGATGATTAGCATAAAGCTTGGAAAGCCCGCAAGCATAACTGTGGTCAGCCACCCTGGGAACCACCTTAGAAAGTAGGTTCAACTTTAATTCCCGAAAACAGAAAACAGAGGATTATATCCCTTGGGGAGTGCCTGGGATGCTCCAAGCATAGGTGTAGATAATTGTTTAATGCTAGGCAATTCAAGGATGCTTGATTTGCATTAAACAGCACATTCCTATTATATGAATAATAAGAAGGACACAGATCCAAATTATCCTATATTTGAAGGGAAGGGAGAGTTATCAGTGATCTGTGTCAAAGGCCATCTATCAAATTTGATTGGTGGTGTCTATGTCTAAAGACACTCTCTAGATGAAGTCAGGCAGAGAAAACTCACCCTTGACATGGTTACACATCTACTCCAGAAGCAGGTTCATACATGTAAAAGAAAGCCTCCTCCCTCATATCTCAAAATTCAGTGTTGGTTGTGATGTTTTTCAATAGTACCCCTGGAACAATAGTTATGTGTACACAAAGAAAATTCTACAGGCTACCACTGTTGTGATACTCTCAGAGAACTTCCTGGCTGGTGTTAGTTCATTTCCTACATATTCATCCACTGAACTAAAAGTTTCTTGTGTAAAGTGAGGCAATTGAAAACACTAAATGTTGAGAATCAGGATTATCAATAAGTCTTCCATAAACACCTTATTATATAATACTGTTGCGTGTAATTGATATTCACTATTCATTGTATTATTTTAAAAAATGAGTTTATTTACTTTACATTCCAATTTAGTCTCTCCCCTTTCACTCCGCCATTACTACCCTCCATTACTATTGCCTCTATTCCCTTTCCCCTTCAGAAAAGGGAGGTCATTTCCATTGAGCTAGTTTTACAGTTCTGTTGCATCTCAGTGGACCAAAGTACACAAAGGCATTTCCACATTGCTTATACTCACAGAATTCCTCTCCAGTAAGGATACTTTTATAATGATGATGACTCTAGATTTGTGCAAGGCTTCACCATTTTAATACATTCATAAGGTTTTCCACCATTATGAATCCTTTCATGATGATGAAGATTATACAAATGAGAAATGGTTTCACAATGTTAAAAGCACTCACAAGCTTTCTGTCCATTAGGATTTCTTTCATGAGTGTGGAGATTATTCTGAAGTCCAAAAGTTTTTTCATATTGGTTACAGTCAGACATTTTTCCAGTATGTGATATTTTATGTATTAGGAGATGTTATGTGCAAAGGCTTTGCCACATAGTTATATTCATATGGTTTCCCTCCAGAATGTATTGTTGTCTTAGGAGATGATTGTTACATGCAAAGGCTTTATCACACTAATTACCCTCACAAGGCTTCTCTCTACTGTGTGTATTTTCCTGTTTTCGGAGAATACTCTGCTGTGCAAAGGCTTTGTCATGTTGGGTATATTCATAAGGATTCTTTCCAGTATGTGTTCTTTTATGTCTTATGAGATTACTGTTTTGTACAAAGGCTTTACCACACTGGTTACATTCATAAGGTTTCTCCCCAGTGTGTGTTCTTTTATGGCGTAAGAGAGTACTGTTTTGTGCAAAGGCTTTACCACACTGGTTACATTCATAAGGTTTCTCTCCAGTGTGTGTTCTTTTATGGTTTAAGAGAGTACTGTTTTCTGCAAAGGCTTTGCCACACTCATTACATTCATAAGGTTTCTCTCCAGTGTGTGTTCTTTTATGGATTATGAGATGACTGTTTTCTGCAAAGGCTTTGCCACACTCATTACATTCATAAGGTTTCTCTCCAGTGTGTGTTCTTTTATGGATTATGAGATGACTGTTTTGTACAAAGGCTTTGCCACACTCATTACATTCATAAGGTTTCTCTCCAGTGTGTGTTCGTTTATGAATTATAAGATGACTGTTTTTGTGCAAAGGCTTTGCAAACATTCATTACAATCATAAGGTTTCTCTCCAGTGTGTGTTCTTTTATGGCTTAAGAGATGACTGTTTTTTGCAAAGGCTTTGCCACACTCATTACATTCATAAGGTTTCTCTCCAGTGTGTGTTCTTTTATGGCTTTTGAGATTACTGTTTTGTGCAAAGGCTTTACCACACTCATTACAATCATAAGGTTTCTCTCCAGTGTGTGTTCTTTTATGGTTTAAGAGAGTACTGTTTTCTGCAAAGGCTTTACCACACTGGTTACATTCATAAGGTTTCTCTCCAGTATGTGTTCTTTTATGCCGTATGAGCTGACTGCTTTTTGCAAAGGCTTTACCACATTGATTACATTTGTAAGGCTTCTCTCCAGTGTGTGTTCTTTTATGCCATATGAGAACAGTGATATAGGGGAAGGCTTTCCCACATAGAGTGCATTTAAAGGGTTTCTCTCCAGTATGACTGCTTTCATGCCTGCAAAGAAAATTGGCACATGTGAAAGATTTACCACAGTCATTTCATTACACTAATAAATATATTTATCTATATGAATTAATTTCATAATTTGGTCTAATGGTAAAGAAGAATAAAATTTTAAAGTTTTATCACTTTATTTACATTCATGGTATTCCCCTTCATTATGGGTATTTTTGAAGATCCCTGTGATGGTAAGAGCATTTGTTATGTGGATCACTTTTATAGCATCATTTTTCTATAAGAGGTTTTTTCTCCTATATATGAAGAGTATTGTAAGAATTCAGAGTTTTACCACAGCAATCCCATTCACAAATTTTTGTACTGTATGAATGATACTTCATTTACAAAGTGAGCCAAGACAAGCAGAAGTTCCAAATTCCTAGTATTCATAGGTATTTTCAGCAATATGAGTTTGCTGATGAATTCTCAGTGAAGTTGCAAAACCAATTAACAGTAACCATTTATCACATTCAGAAAATTTACTCACAGTGGGGACTACTACCAAATCAATTGTTCTTGGAGAAAGACAGGGACATTGTTTCTTTCAATATCCCTATGTGCATGTGTCTTATAAACAATTTGACATATGATATACCAGTTTAAGTTACAAAAATATTAAAGATACCCACATTGAATTAACACAGTTTCTTTTTTTGTTCATCATAGAAATGTCATATAGGGATTAAGTTTTCTCCACAACAATATTCTTGATTCTCATAAGCTGCTCCTTTCACTAAACTTTACAATGTTACTGCACGAAAATGAGTAACACTGGTTCTACTATGAAATTTTTTGCTTATTAGAAGGTTTTGTACACATACTGATCACCAATTCAGTGTGCATACCTCTTACAATATCTGAGTAGATAGAATGAGACTAAACAGATTGGCAGTTCAAGTCAGTAGCTGTAATGTCCATATGATTCAAATGGTATTTTTGTTACAATATTATTTTGTTTTCTTCTATCTTAGGGGAGTGCCTTGTAAACACAAATCAGATACCTGACATTGAAGTACATGGAATTATGAGATTTTAATGATCATCACTACACTTAAAGCAGTGCTGTTTTTACACTGTTGCTTTTCTTTAAAACTTCCAGAACACAGCCATGTGTGCTGGTACATGCCTTCAATTCCAGCAATTGTGGAGGCAGAAGCAGGCAGATCTGTGTGATTTTAGGTCAGGCTGGTCTTACAAGCAAGTCTAAGAAAGTCACAGATACCCAAAAAAAAATCTATTTCAAAAACAGAAAATAAAAAGCAGCCAATAAACAAACAAACAAACAAAAACAAACAAAAACACCAAACTTCCAGGACACATTAAAATTTAAGATTTATATCTGTATCAACATGCACATAAAGTTACCTTTTATTACTTGTAGAACTTTGAAAATGTTCTTCAATATTATGGTCATCCCAATTGTAGCCTAAAATATAGTATGAGAAAATATATATTATTGGAAACATCATGTTATTATTAAGGCAAAACTTAAATCACTATCTTCTGTGACCCTTAGAACCATGCCTGATTTATTTACCTCATTCCTCCTCATTCTCAATTGGAATTACAGAAGAGGATCAATAACAAAGTAAGAGTTGTCTCTTTATTTTAAAAGTGAAAGAAAAATTGCAGTCTTACCTATAGCAGTGAGGTTTTCACAGGTCTCTAGCATCACATCTTTGTAGAGTTGCTTCTGGGAAGGTTCCAGCAAGGCCCACTCTTCTTGGCTGAATTTCACATGCACATCATTGAAGGTCACTGAATTCTAAAATATGCCATACATTTGTACAACAGAAACAGTGGCAACAATATAATTTATACTTCATTGTCAATATAATCATATAATTCTACTGCTTCTTCAATTTATTTTCTGACACAGAAGTGTGAATGTTATACAGTTGGGTGCTGTGTGTGATGTGAAGTAGGGGAGATGAAAAAGCCTAAAGGTTAGCTTGAAAAAAAAAAAAAAAAAAACAAAGGCGTGCTTCAAAAACCTGTGTTTCATCAGTTTGTAAGACATGAATATAAAGTAGCCATTAGTTGGGTTCTTGAGCAATCTATGAATCATCTTCAGTTACTTGGGTGAGTAGGTCAGGACCCTGTCATGATACAAGTGGAAGGACAAAACACAGTCATGATATTTTTTATAGCAACAAATGAGATGTATTGATGAGGGGACACTGCACAGATGGGTAACATCAGTCAAAAGACAACATGGTACTGAATATTATGTTTTGACCAGGGCTTAGGTATGTGGCATATCAGTATGTGAAGAGGGGGGCTCATATATTTGTGGAAGGGAAAGTGGACTACAGTGAATACATGGATAAAAATAATGTGAGTGGCAAGCAACAATAATCATAGCCAATAACACCATATTTCTGAGTGACCAGAAACAAGAAAAGGAATAGAACACATGATTATTGTTTGATCATTGTTTTGTATATCCTCCTTAATAAATAATGTAGTCTATAGATTAAAAATAAAGATTAAAACTTTTCTATTAAAAAAGAAGTGTTAATGTTATCACTAAGTCATTTTAGAAGAAAACGGAATAACAAGTTTTAACTGTATCATATCTGAACTTTTTGAAGAGGATATAGCTTTGGAATAGACATGGCAATTAATGTGGACAAAGACAAACAGAGAGAAGAGTGTGAAATAGAGAGACAGAGACATAGAGACAGAGACACACAGAGAGAGAAATTAACAGATGAACAATACTAAGTACAGATCAGAGAAATTTATTAACAGTTACTAACTACAAAAAATGGTGGACAAGCTGGGTGTATTCTGTCATGCCTTCAATTCCATCACTCAGGAGGCAGACGCAGGTGTATCTTATTGAACTGGATGTCAGCATTATCTATTCAAAGAGTTCTAGGACAGCCAGACCTATATAGTAAGACAGAGCCTCCCCTAAAAGTCAATCAAACAAACACAAAATATTGAAAGAACTCAGAGGTCTTTACTGAAGCTTCTACAAGGAATTATACATTCACTCCTGTTGTATATTTATTTTCCAGAAATCTGCACTGCCCCAGCTTAAACTGTAACTTCAATGATATCTTACTAAAAGGGAATGCATGTTTAAACAGGTAAAAATAGAAAGACAAAAATATTAACAATGTAAATGCTGATCATAAATAAGCAACATAAAACAGGACAGATGGCTCAGCAGTGAGGAGCTCTTGCTGCTCTTTCAAATAATTGGGCTCAATTGTTAGTGTTTACCTGGGACCTGCTACTTTCAATTGCTATAAGTTCATCAGTTCTGAAGACATCTTCAGACTACTGTGAGGATTAGGCACACAAGAGGTGCATATTCATGCATACAATCAAAATACTCATATTCAGTAAAAATTAAAAATAGATCCCAGATGGTTGGGATGATTGCACACTGTGTCTGATAAGCTGGGGAGTAGAGACTGCACAGTGATCAATAGTTGGAACTATGGGCCCGCAAACACCACTTAATGTGTTTCCAAGGTAAGAAGAAAACCAATGATGAGGGAAACAATCGAGTCCAACCGCAGAGCACCCAGCTAATCTCTGGAAAATTCCCTTGGATATTGCAGCAGGAATAAGGTTTTCAAGCAAAGGGATCCAAGAAGCAAGCTATTCTAATATCTAATAAAACAGACTTTCAACCAAAATTAATTGAAAGGGATGAGGAAGAGGGAATCCAAGATGGCATTGCCAGGAGTACCAGGACAGGAACAGGACAGCAATGTTGGTACAGCAACTAAAAGACTGAACTCTGGGCTCTAAAACAACATCAATCGTGTTTCCCAGGTGAGAGGAAACTCCGTGGTGTGGGGATCACTCAGTTCCTCTCTCCGGTCACTCAGTGAGAACCCGGAAAATATCCCAGGCGTAGGATACACCTGTGTGTCCTGATCACCTTCCCAGGCCAAACTGTGTGTTCCACGGCACCAGAGACTGGGAGCTCCAGTCTCAAAAAAAAAAAAAAAAAAAAAACAGGGAAGAAGAAAGTGGGACTGACCTCAGGTCACCCAGTCTATCCCTGGAAAAGGTCCTGCAGACTGGTGGGTGCACAGCTGCCAGCCTTGAGTGGGCCTCCAGTCACTAGACCTGCATGCCCTACTCTCCATCACAGACAGAACTGTGTGCCCCAGGACACTAGAAGATGGGTTTCCCTGTCTGAAGAAAACCCCACAGGCAGGGAAAGAGCAGGTCCCAGCTTAGAGCACTCAGCCAACTCCCCCCACACACACACACTACCACCACCACACATGGGAACATTCTTGGAAATGTTCTCAGGTTCTTTCCCAGTCACCAGCTTGGTAGCCATCTGGCAAGTGCCTACCCATTCTACACACCATGTCAAACACCACAGACTAGGTCTTCATGTTGGGAGAAAACCCAAAGGTGGGGAAAACATCTGGCCCTACCTCAGGACACCTAGCTCTGGAAAAGTTTCTGGTTATTCACAGGCTCCAGACTCTAGCCTCCTGCTGCACATGTGAGAGCAGTGCTCAGCTGCCATGGATTACTGCTTGGGTACTGGGGCACAGAGCTCTAACCTCAGACCTACAGAAGCCTGGGATCCCCAAGATCAACCCCCAGATACTGCTCCAAGGGACAACCAGTTATCCCTAACTAAACTGACCAAACCATGGGGTACCCAGGTTACAGCTGCAGCTTACTAAATTTACAGCAAGAAAGCCAGAAGCAGGACAACTGTCTCCAGGACTTCTCTGGGTGAGAGGAGAGCCCCATTGACTAACAAACACCACAATTACCGCTCATGTCTCTATGCCTGTGGTGAGTTTTGGCAATTCCTGAAAAATACCTGCTATTCAGTGACCGTACCCCAAAAGCTGAGGAGGCCTCCTTCAGGAAAAATCATCTTCCTATCAAGGGGATTATCCCCACCACAGGATTCCAGGAAGCACCAGAAACTAACACCCAACACCTAAGATAGCCAAATGGGTGGAGAAAAGTGTAAAAGCTCAAAAAGACAGAGAAATATGGCATCTCCAGAACCCAGTTATTCAGGGGCAAGCAGCCCTGGACATACCAGGGTAAATGAAATTCAAGAAGATGACCTTACATCTGTGCTTATGAACAGGATAATAGAGGAAAAAATAAACTGAATAAAGACCTAGATGAAGATAAAGTCAAACAGATTATTGCCATTTGCAAAGAAATGGAGGAAGATAAAGTCAAACAGATTATGGACATCCTTAAAGAAATACAGGAAGTTGCAGCCAAACAATTTGTGGCCTTTAGAGAGGAAATACTTAAATAACTAAAAGATATTAAAGAAACAGAGGATTGTTTGAACAAACAGCTGAAGTAATTGAAGGAAAATACAGTCAGAGAAGTGAAGGAAATCAATAAAATGGCTCAAGATCTGATAAGAGAATTGGAAAAAAAATTAAAGAAAACACAAGTGAGAGAAAGAACTTAGGGAGGAAAAGAGGAACTACAGAGGTAAGCATAAGCAATAGACTATGAGAGATGGAAGAAAGAATCTTAGGTGTGGAAGACACAATGGAAGAAATAGATGTAGCTATCAAAGAAAATGTTAAATCTAAAAAATTCCTGACACAGACCATCCAAGAAATCCAAGACAACATGAAAAGCAAAACCTAAAAATAATAGGAATAGAGGAAAAAGAAGATTCCCTCCTCCAAGGCCCAGAAAATATTTTCAACAAAATCATAGAAGAAAAATTTCCCCAACTTAAAAGAGAGGTCTATAAGAATACAAGAGGCCTACAGAACACCCAATCAATTAGACCAGAATAGAAAATCCTCCCACCACATAATAAACAGTAAGTATACAGAAAAAAGAAAAAAATACTAAAAGCTGCAAAGGAAAAAGGCCAAGTAACATATGATGGCAAACCAATCAGAATCACACCTGACTTTTCATCAGAGACTATGAAAGCCAGAAGGCCTGAACAGATATCATGCAGACCCTAAGAGAACACAGATGACCACCCAGGCTACTATACCCAGCAAAAGTCTCAGTCATCATAGATGGAGCAAACAAGATATTTAAGGACAAAAACAAATTTAAACAATACCTACCCACAAATCCAGAGGTACAGAAGCTCCTAGAAGGAAAACTACAACCCAGGAAAGCTAACTACATTCAGGAAAACACAGGAAAGAAATAATGTCATTACAGCAAAACTAAAAGTAACCAAGCACACAAACACACTACCACAAGCAACATCAAAATAAAAGGAACTAACAGCCACTGGTCATTAATTTCCCTCAACATCATGGACTTAACACTCCAATAAAGACACAGACTATCAGAATGGATATGTAAACAAGACCCAACAATCTGTTGCATACAAGAAACACATCTAAGTCACAAAGATAGACATTACCTGAGAGTAAAAAGCTGGAAGGTTCCAAGCAAATGGACCCAAGAAACATGCAGGAGTAGCCATTTTAATATCTAATAAAGTAGATTTTAAAACCAAAATTAATCAAAAGACATGAGGAAGGTCATTTCATACTCATCAAAGGAAAATTCTGCCAAGAAGAAATCACAATTCTGAACATCTATGCTCCAAATACAAAGGTACCCATGTTTGTAAAAGAAACATTAATAAAACCTAAACTGCACACAAATCCCCATACATTACTACTGGGAAACTTCAACACCCCACTCTCAACAAAGGACAGGTAAACAACAGAAATTAAACAAAGAAACAATATCTCTAATAGAGGTCATGTATCAAATGGACCTAACAGATATCTACAGAATCTTACACCCAAAGACAAAAGAATTTACCTTCTTCTCAGCACCTCATGGAACCTTCTCCAAAATAGACCATATCATTGGTCACAAAGTGAGTCTCAACAGATACAAGAAGATTGAAATAATGCCTTGTATCCTATCTAATTACCATGGACTAAAGCTGGACCTCAACAACAACAGAAATAGCAAAAAGCCTACACTCACATGGAAACTGAACAACTCACTACTAAATGACAGCTGGGTCAGGGAAGAAATAAAGAAAGAAATTAAAGTCTTCCTAGAATTCAATGGAAATGAAGACACAACACAACCAAACTTATGGGAGACAATGAAAGCAAGTGCTAAGAGGAAAGTTCATAGCACTAAAGTGCCTTCAAGAAGAAATTTGTAACATCTCACACAATCAACTTAATAGCTCATCTAAAGGCCCTAGACACAAAAAAAAGAAGCAGACACACCAAAAAGAATAGACACCTGGAAATAATCAAACTCAGGACTGAAATCAATAAATTAGAAACAAATAAAACATTTCAAAGAATCAATGAAACCAAGACCTGGTTCTTTGAGAAAATTAACAAGATAGACAAACCCTTAGCCAAACTAACTAAAAGGCAGAGAGAGATTATCCAAATTAACAAAATCAGAAATGAAAGGAGGGACAAAAAAAAAGACACTAAAGAAATCCAAACAATCATTAGGACTTACTTCAAAAGTCTATATGCCACAAAATTTGAAAATCTAAATGAAATGGACAATTTTCTTAATCAATTACACTTACCAAAGCTGAATCAAGAGCAGGTAAATCAATAAAATAGTCCTTTATCCACTAAGGAAATAGCATTCCTCAAAAGACTCCAATCCACAAAAAGCTCAGGACCAGATGGTTTCAGTGCAGAATTCTACCACACCTTCAAAGAAGAGGTAACTCCAGCTATCTTCAATTTATTCCACAAAATAGGAACAGAAGGAAACACTATGAAACTCATTCATTGAAGCCACAGTCACCTTGTAACCTAAACCTCACAAAGACCCAACAAAGAAAAGAGAATTTCAGGCCAATCTCCCTTATGAACATTGATGCAAAAATACTCAACAAAATACTTTGCAAACCCAATACAAGAACACATCAAATATATCATCCACTATGACCATGTAGGCTTCATGCCAGGTATGCAGGGGTGGTTCAATATACAAAAATCCATCAATGTGATCCACAATATTAAAAAATTGAAAAAAAAAAAACACATGATAATCTCCTTAGATGCTGAAAAAGCATTTGAAAAAAAATCCAGCATCCATTCATGTTTAAACTATTGAGAGATCAGGGATACAAGGCACATACCTAAACATAGTAAAGGCAATATACAGCAAGCCTGTAGCCAACATCAAGCTAAACAGAGAGAAACTTAAAGCAATCCCACTGAATTCAGGGACAAGGCAAGGCTGCCCACTCTCTCCATATCTCTTCAACATAGTTCTTGAAGTCCTTGCTAGAACAAGAAGAAAATTAAAGGAGATCAAAAGGATACAAATTTGGAAAGGAAGAAGTCAAAGTATCACTATTTGCAGATGATATGATAGTATACCTGAGTAACTCCAAAACTTCTACCAGGAACTCCTACAGATGATAAACACCTTCAGCAAAGTGGCTGGATACAAAATTAACTAAAAAAAAATCAGTAGCCCTCCTGTATACAAAAGATAAAAGGGCTGAGAAAGAAATTAGGGAAACAACACCCTTCACAATAGCCACAAAGGACATAAAGTACCTTGGTGTGACCATATCCAAGCAAGTCAAAGACTTGTATGAAAAAAACCTTCAAGTCTCTGAAGAAAGAATTAGAAGAAGATATCAGAATATGGAACTATCTCCAATACTCATGGCTTGGCAGGATTAACATAGTAAAAATGGACATCTTACCAAAAGCAATCTACAGATTCAAGAAAAATTTCCATCAAAATGCCAACAGAATACTTTACAAACCTTGATAGAAGATTTCTCAACTTCATATGGGATGCAATGAAAGCAGTCTGAAGAGGAGTTTGAATACCAACAAAGGCCATCATAAGGTATTGGAGACATCCCATACTAGCAACTTATTGGCATACTTGAAAGACCTAAGAAAAAAGAAGCAGGCACACCCAGCAAGAGTAGACCACTAGGAAAAACCAAACTCAGGGCTGATATCAATAAATTAGAAACAAAGATAATAATTCAAAGAATCAACGAAACCAAGAGCTAGTTCTTTGAGAAAATAAAAACACAGACAAATTCTTAGCCACACTAAGTAAACGGCAGAAGGATACTATCCAAATCAACAAAGTCTGAAAGAAAAAGATATAATAGACACTGAGAAAATCCAAAGAACCATTAACTTTTATGTCAAAACCTATATGCCCCAAAAGGTGAAAATCTATATGAAATATACAATTCTCTTTAAATTCCACTTACCAAAGTTGAATCAACATCAGGTAAAGATATTAAATAGTCTTATAGTGCCTATGGCAATAGAAGGAGCCATCAAAATACTCTCAACCAAAAAAAGCCAAGGGCCAGATGATTTAAGAGCAGAATTCTACAAGGCCTTCAAGAAGAGCGAATACTGATATTCTCCAAATTATTTCACAAAATAGAAATGGATGCAACATGACCAAATTCCTTTGGTGAGACCGTAGTCACCTTGATAAATCCTCAAAGATTCCCAAAAAGAAGAGAACTTCAGACCAATCTCTTTTATGAACAATGATGTAAAAAATACTCAATAAAATACTTGCAAACCAAATCCAAGAACATATCAAAGATATCATCCACCATGACCAAGTAGGCTTCATCCCAGGCATGCAAGGGTGGTTAAGTATATGGAATCCATCAATGTAATCCACTGTATAAACAAATTAAAAAAAAGACCATTTTTTAGATGCTGAAAAAGCATTTGACAATATCCAACAGTTATTCTTGTTTAAAGTCTTGGAGAGACCAGGGACAAAGGCACATATCTAAAAATAGTAAAGATAGTATACAGAATATATACAGAATATACAGAATATATACAGAATAGTATATAGCTAACATCAAACTAAATGAAAAGAATGTTAAGTCAATTCCACTGGACTTGGGGACAAGACAAGGCTACACACTCTCTCCAAATCTCTTCAATACAGTACTCGAAGTCCTATCTAGGGCAATAAGACAACTAAAGGAGATTAAGGGGATACAAATTGATAAGGAAGAAGTCAAAGTATCTCTATTCACAGATGATATGACAGTATACAAAAATGACCCCAAAAATTCTACTGTAGGGAACTCCTACAGTTGAAAAACACTTCAGCAAAGTGGCTGGATATAAAGTTAAAAAAAAAAAAAACTCAAAAAAATACACTCCTGTATGCAAAAGACAAATGGACTGAAAAAATTAGGAAAATAACACCCTTCACAATAGCCAGTAAAAAAAAAAAACAAAAAAAAAAAAAAAAAACAAAAAAAAAAAAAAAATAATGTATTTTGGTGTTATCCTCAACAACCCAGTAAAAAAACCTATATGAACAACAACAACAACAAAAAACCCAAAAACTTCAAGCCTCTGAAGAAAGAAATTGAAAAAGATACCAGAAGATAGAAATATCTCTCATGCTCATGGATCAGTAGGATCAACATAGTAAAAATTGCCATCGTAACAAAAACAATCTACAGATTCAATGATATTCCCATCAAAATATCAACACAATTCATTAAAGAACTTGAAAGAACAATTCTCAGCTTCATATGGAAAAATAAAAAAGCCAGAATAGCTAAAACAAACCTGTACAATAGGAGATCTTCAGTAGGTATCACCATTCTTCATCTCAAGCTCTATTATAAATCAATAGTAATAAAAACTGCATGGTACTATAATAAAAACAATCAGTGGATCAATGGAATTGAAGTGAAGACCCATAAATAAACCCACACACCTATGTCCACTTGATTTTTTGACAAAGAAGCCAAAACCATGCAATGGAAAAAAAAGGACAGCATCTTCAACAAACAGTGCTGGTCTAACCTGAAGTTTACATGTGGAAAAAATGAAAATAGATCCATATTTATCACCCTGCACTAAACTGCAGTCCAAGTTGTTCAAAGACCTCAACATAAAACCAGATACACTAAATCTGTTAAAAAAAAAGTGGGAAAGATCCTCGATCTCATTGGCATAGAAGGTAACTTCCTCAAGAGAACACCAAGAACACTGGCTCTAAGATCAAGAATTAATGAATAGGATCTCATGAAACAAAAATCTTCTATGAAACAAAGAACTCTGTCAATAGAACAAAATGACCACCTACAGCCTGACAAAAGATCTTCACCACCCCCATAAACATACAACTGAAAGATATAATAAAAATATATATATATAAAGAGCTGAAGAAATTAAACTCCAATAATCTAAATAATCCAATTTAAAACTGGGGTACAGAACTATACAGAGATTTCTCCACAGAGGAATATCAAATGGTAGACATTAAATGCTAAATATTTGTAGTCATCATGGAAATGCAAATGACATTGCATCTTAAACCCATCATGGTTAAGGTCAAAACCTGAACTGACAGCAAGCTAGTGAGAATGTGGAGAAAGAGGAACACTCCTCCATTGCTGGTGAGAGTGCAAACTTATATAACCACTATAAAAATCAATCCGATGCTTTCTCAGACAATTGGAAATAGTGTTACTTCAAGACCCAGCTCTACCATTCCTGGGCATATATCAAAAAGATGATCCACCATTCAACAAAGATATTTGCTCAACTGTGTTCATAGCATCTCTATTCATAATAGCCATAACAGGGAAACAAACTACATGTCTCTCAACCAAACCATTGTTTTACAGAAATTGTGGTACATTTACACAATGGAATGCTACTCATGCATTTAAAAAAAAAGGAAACTATAAAATTTTCAGGCAAATAGATGGAACTAGAAATGATCATCCTAAGTGAGTTATTCCAAACCCAGAAAGACATGCATGGTAAATTCTCATTTGTAAATGGATAATGGCCATAATATAGGATAAACATACTACAATCTACAGACCTAAAGGAGCTAAATAAAAAGGAGGACCCTATGGAGGATGCTCAATTCTTATTCAAAAATACAAATAGAATCGACACCAAAAGTGACTGAGGAGAGGGAAGAGGATGAAAGCCTAACATACATATCTAACATACATATCCTCCATAAGAATCTGCCCAGCAGGGTTTTGAAACAGATGTTAAGATTCACAGCCAAACTTTGGGTAGAGCACAGGGAATCATAGGAAAGAATGGGGGGATAGAAAGTAGAAAGACCCAGAGCTGGCAGGATCTCCATAAGAAGACCAACCAAGGACAACAAATCTGGGCCCATGGGGACTTGCAGAGATTTATGGACCCACCAAAGACCATTCATGAAGAGGAACCAGAACCCTGCTCAGATGTAGCTGATAGGCAACTCAGTCTCATGGGGGATCCATTGTAAGAAGAGTAGGGGCTGGCTCTGACATGGACTCTGTTGCCTGCTCTTTGAACACTTTCCCCTGTTAGAGGGGGCATTGCTACACCACAAAGAAAGAGGATGCAGGCAGTCCTAGTGAGCCTTGATAGGCTGGGTTCAGATGGTAGGAGAGGAGGGCTCCCCCTATTTCTGAAATTGGAAGTGGGATAAGGGTGAAAGAGGAACAGAGGGGTGAAACCAGGAAGAGACAAGGGAGAGGGCTAAAATTGGAATGTTAAGTGGATAAATTATTTTTAAATTTTATTTATTTATTTTTACAATTTATTCACTTTGTATACCCACTGTAGCCCCTCCATCATCTCCTCCCAGTCCCACCCACTCTCCTTCTTCTCCCCTATGCCCTTTCCATAGTCTCCTGATTGGGGAGGAACTCATCCCCTTCTGTCTGACCCTAGCTTATCAGGTCTCATCAAGGATGGCTGCACCATATTCCTCTGTGGCCTCAAAGGCTGCACCCTGCAGGAGGATGTGTTCAAATAATTGAGTTCATGTCAGAGAATAAATTATAGAAAAACAAATTTAAATTAAAACAAATTAATGTGAATAAAATAAATAAATAAAGTAAATAAAAAAAAAAAAAAAACAGGTAGAAAGAATGTCACACACCTGCAATTCAATAACTCAGAAAGCTCAGACACTGTTAGTGTCATGAATACATGCCATCCTAAGAAATTAAATATACTCTCTGCCAAATTTCAAATGCAAGATGTGGATGAAGATCAGCACAACAACCTATGCTTACATATACAAAACAAAACAAAACAAAACAAAAAAAAAAAATGCTACATTCCAGGCTCAGCAGCCAATGTTGATGTTGATGCCAGGCATGTTGGACCAAATTTAAGCCCAACACTAGACTGGAGTTTTATCTGTAAGTTCATAACCTTTTTGGTCTATATACAAACTTTCAGGACAGCCAAGGATACAAAGAAACTTTTTCTTCAGTGTCAAAAACAGAAAAATGAACTTCTCTGGAAGTTTTTTGATTCAATCAAATAAGTTCTGACCAAATTCACTATAGGCTTATTGTCATCCCATGAGGAAAATGTAGTCTAACTTCAATGATCCTAAAATTCTATAATAGCTCATACACTGTTCAAATGTTCACAGTCTCTTCTGACACACAAGAGAATCTCTTGGGTGCCACATCTTGTAACATCAGAAGCAAGTTACATAATTCCAACATAGATGCACAGAATACCCCTTTCCCATTCTTGTAGAGAGGAATGTGTACATATTTAGGGAAGAGTAGACCAAGGAAAGAAGATCTGCAAGGAAAACAACAAATCCTGATGCTGTTTGAAAAGGCTTAGATGGTCCTATCCCTGAAACATCTCATACATCCCAAGATTGCTTACTTCCACTCCTTATAGTCAGCACTATATGGTAGGTGTCTCCTAACTTATGTATCTCAACATCTTGTAGTGTCAAGCTGCAACTCAGTCTACACTCTCACAGCTTCATGCAATAAACCTGTACAGTATCTTCACTGGTAATCTGACTCTGCTAAACACTGATGGCTGGCACCAGGCTGAACTGAAGCTACAAAGAATCTATTACCTTAAATTTTGCATCTTTCTTGTTTCTAGAACCAGAACAACATGTGTGAGCCTGTCAAGTTGGATTCTACATTGGGGTGGAGAAATTGGGATGGACCGTGCCACACTTGGACCACTTTTGGAGCAGGTTTTATATGAAGTTCCTTCCTGGCACTAGGAAACACTTTGCCTACCCCTTCCATTAACAGAAGAATTAACAGTGGGGATTGTTACTGTATGGACACCATCTTAGGCTTCAAATCCAGAGCTATGACCTACTCTTTGATGGTGATACTTTCCTTGAAAATTACTGTCTCTGTTTCAGCATGTGACTGCCATATGAAACTACCTAGTGATGCTTTTCTCAACAAACAAAAAACTACCTTTATTTCTGCTCCACTTGTCTCTTTCTTTCACTGTGGTCCTGAATGTCTCACTAACAATAACCATTCAACAGATTTAGTATTCCAAGTAATAAATCCAACCCATTATTTTTTAATTCTGCCTTACTCAATTGCTCAGGGCATGGGCAGAATAAGTATGATTTTTCAGTCAAAATATCACACAAATGACCTCTAGCTTAATTTTCCATGGAGTCTATTGTCCACTGAAATCCTATGACCTGGACTTCCTCTGTCTGCATTACTCTCAACACTCTGATCTACCAGGTCCTACCAGAACAGTTGATGAAGCTCTGTATACAAAAGCATTCTAAAGCTTTTGCCATCTTAAATCCTGATGTTTTCCATATTTCTTAAAAAGAGAACATTCCAAGATTCTGTGCAGCAGCTAAATTACTCCTTGCATGTAATTTTTATTCTAATTTTCTGCTTTGTTGCTGTGACTAAATCCCCTAACCAAAAGCATCTCAGGTCATGAATGGGTTTACTTGTTTAGTTTGGTACTGTCAGATCACAGTCCACCATTTTGGGAGCTTAGCATAGAAAGTCAAGCTTGAAGAAAATTAAGGCAAAAGTGATGGGCAAATGTTTCCTGGGTTGGTCTCTTCCTTCACCTCTGTCTCATGCTCAGGTAGTTGTCTTATGTGGCCCAGGCCCACTTACTTAGGGATATTGCATCTCTCAGTGGAAGAGCCTTCCCACATCAATCATCCATCAACACAATCTCTCACAGATAGAGCTTCTCTGATGAGGGCATGCCCTTAACTGAGGCTCTCTCCGATGCCTGTAGGCTTTGAAATGTTGGCAACTGAAGTGAATTAGGACACAAAGACAATATATGAGAAAGTTTTAAAAACCCCAAAACAATGTGTTAACTCTATCAATCACTTAAGTAGCAAAAACCGAGACATTATTGCTACAACTTGAAAACACAGATATACCAAGAAATGAGGAGAGGCAAGCCTGTAGGATCAAGAAGAGAAAAGTAAAACTGTTTCTCTAAATCAAGTTTCCAAATAAACAAAACATCAGGGAATGATAACATAATAAAATTTCAGAAGGCAAAAATATGTGATGGTCTATCACTTTCAAGAGAAACAATATAGCTAGATTATATCTAATCAAATCATACAGTATACATAGCACCCTTGAAAAAAAGGAAACACAAAGATAGGCCTATAAATATAACACAGTCTTATAAGCAAATACAACAGGATTATACTTAAAATCAAAATCAAAGTAATCACTGACGAACACTCAACTTGAGCATTCTGATTCTTTCCTTTGCCAACAATAAAAATGCATTGGAGGTGGAGGGATATTATAATTAAAGAGATTCTATTAAAGCATACAAATGTTTCAACATTAGAAAAAATAATTTTGACTACTAAAATTATCTCATACTCTTATGAGAAAGAAAATGATATCTGTTAGGATCAGTTGGAAAAAATTGATTATATGTCTGCACCAGTGCAAAAAGTATATATAAACTTTTAAAAACCAAGTGGAAGACAGAAGATTTTTAAAGAAACAGTGTGTTTGTATTGTACACTTAAACACCTCCTTTTGCATTAATTGCTTTAATGACCAATATCATATTCATATAGTTCCTTTTAAGATCTTTTTCTTGGGCTTTCAGCTATATTTGTATATTTAGGATATGCTGCAGTATGTTATATGAATAAATTCCATAAAGAAATCCAGGCAAAACATAAACAATTGAGGAAACCAATAAATTCTTTAAATAAAGCCATGAAATAAGAAACAAAAATGTGAGGATTTTCTGGATAAGGGTGAAGTCTGACATCTCTGGATGTTCGCATTCAATCTATGATGGTTCACTGTTTTCTCAGTGAAGGGCCTAAAAATCTGCCTCATGATCCATATGACCCCATTCATATAAAGAGCTTCACATAGCCCTCAGGACAAATTATTGGCCAAACCCTTTCCTGAGAAGGAAACTGCTCCAACTGGCATGTGGGAATTCCTAGAAATGGATCACCCAACTAAGGATCTTAGTCTTTAGCAGTGACTTTCAACTATACTCAGAGATTCCCCACACAAACATATATAGGATAATTAAGTACTGTGTTCTTCCTCTTGCAATAGCTCCATGCTACTGCATGGAAAATGAGGCATGGTAGCACTACATGTAAGCCAAGTATCCTTTACCCCTACACCCCAGAAAATCAGACATTCATCCTCGAAATCCTTCCCTCTGCCCAAGGTTTATGAATCCCTGATTTTGAATAAACATGCTGGGAATGCATTCATGTTGACTGGTTGTATACCACCTGATACCATCAGCCTTTTATCATGGTCCCTGAAAGTAGTCATTTATCCCCCTCTGGACCTGGTCTCTGATCCACTGGGCCTAGGCCTCACTGGGTCTGGGTCTCACCAAGCCTGTGTCTTGGTTTCAAACCAACCAGCCATGGAATTCACCTGCACCTCTGAGGTGTTTAGTATGGCAGCTTAACCAAGAATGGTAACACTTTGCTATTGCCATAGCTCTAGAACACCCAAATTTCCACTACCCCAGAGATCTAATTCTAAAAGAGCTAGCTGGCTGTATCAGTCCATACAAAATTCTTTCCACACCCCAGCCTAGTGAACCTGGTCCTCGACTTAATGTGCTCTAGATGCCCCTGAGAAATGGAACCACTGTTATCCATCTAGAAGCTGAGATCCAGTCCCCTGCTGAAAGGAGAATGACAGAATGAAACACATACTGGAAATATGGAAAAAGAAGCAATAAAGAAAGAACAAACAAGCTGGGCATGGCGGTGCATGCATGTGATCCCAGCATTTGGAAGGGCAGAGGCAGAGACATTTCTGTGACTTTAAGTCTGGCCTGATCTACAAAGTAATTCCAGGACAGTCAATGCTACACAGAGAAACCCAGCCTCAAAAAAAAAAAAAAAAAAAAAAAAAAAAAAAAAAAAAAAAAAAAAAAAAAAAAAAAGAAATTTAATTATTTTATAAAGCAGAAACTTAGGGAATCTTGGAAATGAAAAATTTAAAGACTATAACAAGGAACTACAGAGGTAATATTCACACAGAAAACAGAGATCAAGGAGAGAAAGTTAGGCATTGAATGCAAAATAGAAGAAATGGAAGACAGGTGTGGTTGCACACTCCTTTAATAGCAGCACTCAGGGAGACAGCTGGATTGTCCTGAGTTTAAGGCCAGCCTGATCTACAAAGTGATTCCAGGATAGCTGAGGTTATACAAATATACTCTGTCTGAAAACCACAAACAAACAGAAAAAATAAGAAATGGATACACGCATCAACGAAAATGTTAAATCTAAAAATCCCCTACCACAAAACATCGAGGAACTCTGGGACATTATGTAAAGACAAAAACTGCTAATAATCAGATTAGAGGAGAAGAATGAGGTCAATGGTCTAGAAGATATTTTCAACAAAATCATATAAGAAAATATTTTTTAACCTAAAAAAGAAGATATCTATCAAGGCACAAGAAGCATACAAAATACAGAAGAGACTGGATCAGAAACAAAGTCCTCTTACCACAGAATAATCAAAACACTAAACATACAGAACAAGAAAGAATATAAAAATCTGCAACAGAAAAGCAAGCAAACAAACCAAATTAACCAACCAATCAAACAGAAAAACTAAGGCAAACAACAGCCATGAAACAAATATAGGCAGATTTATTTGGAATTAATCCTGTATCCTCCATAAAGATGCTAGAAGTTGAATGGCTTACACAGTGTGCTTCTGACTCAAAAAAAAAAACAAAACAAAACAAAACAAAACAAAAACAAAAAAAAAAAACAATATAAAAGCCAACACAAATTACTAACTATGCCAAGAACCTTTCAATCCACAAATGGAGAAAATAGGATGTTCCATGATAAGGTCAAATTTATACAATATGTATGTATAAATATAGCCCTACACAAGATGCTAAAACCTCCACCACCAATACCATCAAGATACTAGGATTAACAATTACTGTTGATATCTCTTAATGCCATTGACCCAAATTCACCAATAAAAGAAAGACACAGGCTCACAAAATGAAGGATAAAACAGAACCCACCCTTCTTCTAAATACATCAAACACAGCTTCAAATCAAGATAGGCATTATCTCAAGGGAAAGGGTTGGTTATTCCAAAAAAGAATTATTCCAAAAAATGAAACAGAGAAAATCAACCACCTTGTATAGCAATTTTAATATCTAACAAAACAGACTTCAAAAACAACTAATCAAAAGATGGCTATTTAAAAGATTGACATGAATAAACTGCATTGAAAAAAAAAAAATATTAAAAAAAACATCCAGCAATATTTAACATTTCAATATTTAACATCTATGCCCTAAACATAAGAGCACCCAAGTTATAAAAGAAACCCTTCTGCAGCTTGCATCACATCCTAGCCCTCATAAACTGATAGGGGAAAACTTCAATATATCACTCTCACCAATGGACAGGTCCTCCTGACCAAACTGAACAGATAAATGCTCCAGCTATCTAACATCAAAAAACTAAATATACCCAAGTGATGTTTACAGAACATTCACCCAAGCACAAAAGATTGTTCCCTCTTCTCAGCAACTCATATATTATTCTCCAAAATTGATGATATACTTGAACAGTGGAAGTCTCAAAAGATATAAGAAAGTTGCAATAACCTTCTGTATCCTATCAGACCACTAAGGTTTAAAGCAGCACATCACCAATAACAAAAACAATAGAAAGCTTAAAAACTCATAGAAATTGAACAACTCTCTACTGAATAAAAATGGATCAAAACTGAAATAAAGAAATTAAAGACTTTCTAGAAGTCAATGAAATGAATACACAACATATCAAAACTCATAGTACACAATGGAAGTGTTGACCAGAAGACAGTTCATAGCACTAAGTACATTCAGAAAAAATAATCAGAAATATCTCTTAGTAGCAACTTAACAGCACACCTAAATACTCTAGAACAAAAAGAAGTAAACATAACCAAAAGGAGTAGACAGTGAGAAACTACTGAACTGTGTCTTCACTGGTAAAACCGAATGTTTCCACAGGGGAAAAAAAAAAGGTGGATTCTATCAAAATTGATAATGATTAGATTTGAATAGTAGAGATCTCCTTAATAAGCAGAGGTAACTGTTCATCAGACAGTTTGGTCATTCAGTCCAAACTAACTTAATAAAGACTAAAGTTTTCTTCTTAAATAAAAAAGGATACTTTTGTTGTTTTAAACTGTTTTATTAAAAACAGTTAAGAGGTTTAAAATGTTTTAAGTAAATTCAAAGGTATAAACTTGTTTGAGTTGGAATAATTTGGAGTGAATATAACATATTTGAGCAGCATGGTGATAGACCATGCATTTAATCCCAGCAGAGACAAGCAGTTCTCTATTAATTAGTTGTTTTCTAAATTCAGGAGTTACAATGACAGGGTGTTGGTGGTTCATAGCCTTAATCCCAGCATTTGGGAGGCACATGCCTTTTACATACCACCTGGGAGGCAGAGGCAGGCACATAGGATTTACAGTGATTTTATTTAAAAGCTGCTTGTAAAGGCAGGCTGAAAATCAAAATGAATGCCCTTTATTATCTAGAAATAAATACACTTTAAGGTATATTTGTAAACTTTCAAAATTTTTTTTTAACTTTAATTAAGATATTATACTTTTTCTATTTTCAAAAAATCATTTTGCCCTATAAAAGATATAACATGCCTAAAAAGGTACAACCCTCACCCCCGAATTAGGGATGGGGCAGGGTTTTGATTTAATCTTTTCAGGAGAATAAAATCATCCAACTAAAGAATATGGAGACCACTGGACACATGAAACTTCTGAAGAAAATGACAGATCACCAAAAGAAAATGTCAAAAGAGAAGGAGTAAACTGGCCAACTGGTATCACTCACCTTCATGTTGTCTCTTCTGCCTTCTACAGACATAAGTGCAAATTGTCTTTATGTGATTGCTAAAGAACAATCCAAAATCTCTATCTCATATCAGAAAAGCCACCTGGTAAGAAACAGAGGAAAACAGAAAAATAAGGGATGATTCTATTGTCATGAATCTCATAATCTTCTGGCATGATGTGACTTCTGTACTTACCACAAACTTCAATAATCAAGAATGTGTACAGTGTTTGTGAAAGAATGAGGGGGTGGGAGAAAAAGAAAAAAACATAAGCCTAAAATATATTCAAGTTTACATGAAAAGACATAAGGAAAATCTAACATGAAAAATGTGCACTGGACCAGAGATTGTTTGATTTTCTAATTAATACAAATTAAATAAACACAGATTTCACAACTGTTACAAGACAAACACAAAATGACACCTAAACTGTTATATTTCTGACCCTCCAGCTACTACTAACCTCCTTTACAGAGAGTCCTTTTGCTCTGGAAGTCTTTTGGAAAATGGAGGTGATCATAAAGATGGGCTATGGCTTGCAGTCCCTCATGTCCCCTTGTGGGTTCAGGCACAGCCCAGCCCTTTTTCAGACACTCACACACACAAAAAATGTTGGAGAATAATTTAGTATCTGTTTCCTGCTGCATGAATTATGTCACAAGATGTGGAATCTGCCCTATCCACTTATTTAAAACCAGGCACACCTGACAAAATTCTGCATCTCAGAAATTCCTTTTGTACCCTGGAATTGAATTTCCCTAAATCACACCATTGTGACTAGTGGTAGTTGAAAGGTAAAAAAAAAAAAAAAAAAAAAAAAAAAAAAAAAAAAAATGTAATCAAGTATTGCTGAAAGATGACCACCACCACCTCTTTTCTTCCAGTTCAAAAATGATTTATAAAATTTGTTACACAAAGCTGTATGTGGAATACAACATTCATCATTTCTAGAAATGAGACCTTCAGTTTTCCAATTTGTCCACTGCAATACCAATGCCTGTGTGTGCACACTAGATAGTCATATTATAAGCACCACAACTTTCTACTGCTCAGGCCACAAAATCCTCACTTCTCTGGACAATAAACACTCAGGAAGGGTTGGAGGCCAAGGGTCTCTGCTGAGATCACCACATAGAGACCAACAGAACCACAGCCTGAACCAAAGTCTGAACCACAGTCCATCTCTTTCAAAGCAGATCAGGCTGTAATAGCTCAGCAGCCTGCTCTTCCTGGCCTGGGGACAATGGCCCCACACTCAGCATGACATGGCCTCTGGTCTCACTCACAGCTCTTTAGAGCTACATCAGAGGAAAATCCCAGAACAAACCCATAAACTACCTCCCACTGTTTTTCCTGACTGCTAGGCCTGCCCAGAGTCCCTCATTAGCTTGAACAATAGAGCTGAGTCTCAGGACAGTAGTAGCTCCTCTACCAGTGGATCAAAGATCAAATGATGCAGATAGCAGAGGCATTCTAGTTTTGCCCTAAACCCTATGGGCACACAGAACCCTAGTTTTGTTATAAAAGAATGAAAATCCCAATTATTCGATTTTAAAACCTGCTAGCGCAGAGAGGCAGAGAAAGCACCCATCTGACCCTTCTACTCACCTCACCTCCAAGAGGAAAAAGCCCCAAAAGCTCACCAGTTCAGATGACAGCTCAGAGGGGATAGGCCAAAGGAACCCAAGGCCAAAGGCTTTCTAGCTCAAAGCTCAAAAATCCCAAAATCTACCAAGCTAAAACTCCTTCCACTTTTACACTCTGTCTTAAATACATTTCAGCTGAAAGTTCCACTTACTCTTTAATCCCTGTCAGCTGGTTTCTTGCTTTGCCTCTTGACCTAGGGTTAACATTATTTAATCCTGTGCACAGAGAGCTTTTGAATTAAAGGTATGTTCAGGGCTGACGGAACCATACCATAATCACCTGTTTAGAATAAACAGAAAGTTCTTGAATTAAGGTTTGTGTTAGGGCTCAACCATACCAAACAAAGCACAGGTTTTTACAGTTCACAATCTAAGGGATCACACTGGGATCAAATATCCTGCAACATACTCATCTTGAAAAATGTTTTAAAATACAATCTTCCACTTTCCCAGGGCACCTGCTCATCTTCCAAGATACAGGTCATTTATGTTGCACATTCCATTACATGATCAGTGTCCAGTGCAGTCATCTCTACCTCATAGTTGGGAAGTCCTTCAGCCAAACTTCAGTCAACGCCAAACAGTAGTAAACCATTAAAGAAACAAATGGCCATGAATTTGAAAGCAAGGAGTAGTTAATGGGAGCTCAATGAAAATGAGAAATAAAAAAAAAGGATATGGCTGTACCTAGGAATGTTGGAATAGAAAGTTTATTATAGATAGAGGAGAGAACATAGTCAGACACAGGGAAATTTGGGACAGTCTAAAGTTGACATGACCCTGAGCTATGTGAGATGAGAGGAGAGAAGGAAGTGGAGAGCCAGAACAAAGGGCCAGGAGGATAAATGATAAATGAAAAAGACCAGGTAACCAAAATGGTTAGAATACATAAGGAAGGACAGCTGGGAGGAGGGCAGCTCAACTCCTGGGCTAGAGATTTGTGTTTGACACCCATACCTTGTAACAGGTAAGGACTGAGGGATGCTGGGAGAACCTGACAGCCAGGTCTATTTGATTGTTAAGTAGCCACCATAACCATTCATCCCAGCATTTGAGATGTAAGAGTAGAGAGGAATGAGAAGTTTGAAATGATTTCATTATAATCTCAAAAATTATTTTTAAAAGTTGAAAATGGCTTTATGGTCCAATATTCTTCAGGGACTTTCAAGTATGTATTAGAGCACACCAAGTATTACTCATACCTTTTCTCTCAGGTTGTTCATTTTCAAATGGGGGGGGGAGAAGAAACATACCTGTTAGTCACTACCACAGCAGTTTGTCCAGAATGTCTGTGTTATTTGAACTCAGTGCAACTCTAGAAATTTGCTTCCCAGAAACAAGTTCAGCAACTAATCCATATTCTTGATTCCCTTTTTGTATGACTGCTCCCAAATGTACAGTTTTCACTTTTATTGACCATCTAAAATTGATTACCTGACTCATTACCATCTTCCCTCCTCCTCCTCCCTTTCTGTGTTGTGACTACACCCTCTTCAAAGTAGGTCAGTGAACTCAGTTCTTACACAGGTCCCTCTTTATTTGTAATTGCCCACCTCTAAAAATTCAGTGTGTTCAGTGGACACTCATTCACTGGTCTCTTTTACTTCACATTCACAAGTCAGAGCCCATCTAAAAAGAGCTGCAGGTCTATGTTCTAGGCACTGGGCAATAGGAGCATCATTCTGTGTTTACAGAAAGTCTCAATTACATAACATGTGAAATGTTGATCTACAGGAGACATTACTTTAAACATAAATATCAAAGCACTAAAGAAAAAGGAATGAAATTCTTAATGGGGATTATCAGAGAATATTAACTAATTAGAGACTAAAGCAGGGATGCATCAACAAAATAAAATTTAATCATACTAACAACTGACTTTTTTATTTATTTATTTATTTTTATGTATACAGTGTTCTGCATGCATGTACACTTGCATGCCAGAAGAGAGCACCAGATCTCATTATAGATGGTTGTGAGCCACCATGTGGTTGTTGGGAATTGAACTTGTGACCTCTGAAAGAGCAGCCAGTGGTCTTAAACTCTTAGTTGAAAAAAAAAACACATAGGCATACTGACTTTGAAAAATAACAGGCCATTCTCTTGTAGAGGGAAAGCCATTAATAAGATACTGTTTAATGTTGTCCCTGTGTAGACTATTAGCTGCTGAGACCTGTAACCTGACAGACACAGCTTTAGCCAATAGCCTTTGTCTCAAATTTGAACTGACAGAACTGTGTCAATGAGGATTGTCCATATGGGCATAGGACAGTCCCTTAATTCAAAATTCAATATTCACTGGATCAAGCTACCTGACCCAAATTGTACACCCACCAATCTGGTCTGCTTTCATTGGCATTCATGAATTAATAAATACACATTGAAAAATTACAAATTAAAAAACCTCATCCTGCCACATTTCTAGATAATCCTTGTTGGTCGCCAGCAAGAACAAACATGGACAAACGGATCCTTCTGCAACAGGCTTTGAAAGCGATGAAAAGGAGAGATCCCTAACAGGCCTGGTTAGCATTTTACTTATCTGTGGAGGCGGTTGTTTTTACAGGACATGGTGTCTTCCCTCAGCGGCGGGCGGGCAACCCAGGGTCTATCTGAAGGACCTGGCCCCTAGTGGCGCTGTTTATATAAGCCCTGGTCGCACCTAGTGAAATACCCTGATTGGCTGCTCACTCTTCACCCGTCTGATGGCCTCTTACTTTGTAACAACCGGCACATGCGCCCAGAGGTTCTTTACAGTTCTGAGGGCAGATGTCAGCGCTACTAGATATTTGAGTCTCAGCTCTCCACAAATCCTGGTCAGCAAACATGTGCATCCTCTGATCCTAATCTCTAACAGTTAGCATACTACTTATCTGTGGAGTGTTTTACAGGCAGTCTTCCCTCAGCTAAATTCTAGTTTCTCAGCAATAGTAAATCCTTTACATCATCAGTTCTACTCTTCTATATCATAGCTTGATATTGGAGTGCTCTCTGATACAGGACATATCATTTACAATCTCCACAAAATCCAAATGGATCTTTTAGAACTTAGAGAACCTACCTGACACCCCCAAAGATCACCAGGAACTAGAACTAAAAAAGGTCACCTAAAGGTCACTAGACTAGTGACTCTACCCCAAGGTCACCAGGAATTGGGCCATGTCATAAGATTCCCTACCCAAGGAACAGCCTGAGGATAACCACAAGGATGGAAAAGTATCTTAAAGTGGGACAATTGTGCTGAGCACCCTACCAACCTTGTAGTAGAAGATTCAATGACACAGAAAATACCTAACATTCCTGAGTCCTAGAGATAGCTTGCTCAATGTTAGTTATGTTAGCAAGCCAATCACTTTATAAAAAGCTTGCCCTTGCTGAATGTCACCCAATCCTGTAACTGTTAAACTGGAACTTCCTGGTCCTTCCTAAAACCCCAATCAAAACCCTGCCATGGTGCTGCTCAGGGCTCTCCTCTCTGATCCACTGTGTTGGTAATGATGGCGAGACCCAGCTTAAGCCCAAATAAAACTCTTTGCTCTTGCATATATGGTCTGGCTCCTGATGATCTTTGGGGACCCTAAGGGCTGGCCATAACATATGGGTTCTCATATTGGATTCCCAAGTCTCCCAAGCACCCCGGGGACATGGAGCTGAACAACAGCCAGTAAGTGAGCACTCTGTCAGTATCTCTCTGTGTCTGTCTCTGTGTTTCTGTAGTTTCTTTTTTCAAGACTCGAGGCAAAATGTGTAATCTGTGTGGTCAGAAAGGTTAGAGCTGATGCTTTGGACAGCTGTGGGTCAGAGGGCCCTGGAAGACTTTCCAGACCCCCCTCAAATGGGCACATTTGTAAAGGTAATGAGCACCAAGTTTTCTGTGATCTCTGGACCTCAGAGAGGATGAATGTGCCCCTATCTGTAAAGGGTGGTAGAGTACCCAGTTTTCTGTGATCTCTGGATCTTTGGACAAGGACAATGCAGGTAGCTGCTGCATCAGAGATTCACTGATATCCTACTTTCATTTTTTCCACTGCAGAAGTGGTGGGATCTGCTGTCTGGCTCTGTGTATTTTTCTGCTGCACAAGCAATGGGATCTAGCTGTTTGTGTCTTGTTTAACTGTTTTGTCTCTCGCTGCCAGTTTTTTGTCTCTGGGAGGGACTGAGGACATGGGACAGAATCCTTCTATCTCCCTAGACTTGATTGTTTCCCATTTCTGGGAAGCTTTAGCCATGCTCCTCAGGTTCCAGTGAGAGTGGTGGGGAGGTGCCAAGGGATGGATACAGTACGTGGAGCCCCAGGCTTGGCACCTCTGCCAATGTTCTCTGGTCTCTGCTCTTGCAGATCTTACCCACTACTCTGGCCTCTGGTCTGGCAGAGCTTGGCCACTGCTCTGGACTCTGATCTGGCACAGATTAGCTGCTGTTGTGGTCTCTGGTCTGGCAGAGTTTGGCTGGTGGTTTGGCCTGTGGTCTGGTAGAGATCGACAGATATGTTGCTGCTCCATTCTCTGGTCTGGCTGAATGCAGGGCACCATTCCAAACTCTGGTGTAGTTGAGTTGATCCTGATTTTGCGGTAGGCCACCATTAATGCAACAGGATAGAGGGCCCATAGAGAGAGGCCACTGTTTGAGTTTTGGTATTTTCTTCTTCTTCAATTCTCTTTGCACACATTGTACCCATACTTCTTTTCTTGTGTTGTTCTTTTTTGGTTTTGTTTGCTTGTGATGGTCTCAGTGGGCCATTGATCAAACAGCTGTGCTCCATGGTGACTTTGCCTGCCCCATGCTCCCAGCGCTACAAGCTGGGACACCTCTGGTTGCCAGTGGGAGTACACATTTCCACATTGTTGGCTGGAAAAGATCAGTTGGAGAGGGGTCTGTGTGCAGAAAATCCTACTGGGCTGGACCTTGTTGTCCCTTTGCTTCCTATCTGAGGAAAGTCGATGACCTGAGGTTAGCTCTAGCTTGGAACAATGATCATCAAATATGCTCTTAGACAAAATGTATTGTGGTTATTACTATTATTTTTATTTGGTTAGGGTCCCCTGTAGCCCAGCCTGGCCAGAAACTAAACAGCTATAAGATGACCCTGAATTTCTAATCCTTCTGCTCTACCGCTTATCAACTGACCTATATCCCTAATCCCTCAAACTTCTTTTTGAGCCATAGGTGGCTTTAACTAGGAAGTGGACTGAACCCAAAAGGAGAAGGCTTGGTTCTACTGAGCTCCTGGGTCTGTGCCAGTGTACTGGCACTGTGCTGAGATTACCCACCTGAGCAACTTGGCATGCCAGTTCTTTTTTAGGTGAAGTCTCTGAGTGGCAACTAGAATTTTGTTAGAAACTCTAGAAAGCACGTGTATGATTGTGGTTTGCATGGGTGGGAAACTTCTGTGAAATTGCTTCCCAAAGTGCAAAAGAACATAAGGGGGGGTATATGAGGAATATCACCATGTCTGGGTATCTATCCATCCCCCCAGAAAATGAGTTGCTTTACTTCATCACCAGTGCAAGGAAAAAAATAGCTAGAATGCATTTTGGGTTCAAGGTCTAGAAGGGAGCTAGCGGAGGTCTTTTTGGCAATGCTTTCGAAGAATTGCATTCATTCAAGTGCAATGTTTAGAAATTCACACTGAGCAAGCAAGGAAATGAAGGAAGGGGAAGGGAAGGAAGGGAAGAAACAAGTTCAAAATCTCCTGGCAAGAAAACAGAAAAGAAAAAAATCCTGCTTAATGAAGTTCCACCTTTGTGTGTATGCCCAAGAATTTCTTAAGTTGTTTTCATGTACATCCTTTCATCATATATATATATTTATATATATATATATATATATATATATACTAAAAGCTTGCTGAATAATGGTGTTTCAATGTATTCCTCACATTTCAACTGAATTAATTTGGGCTCTAAATCTAAAACCTAATTCTTATAAATATTTGGAGGTTTTACTTGTTTTGAATGTGTGGTTTTATTTTCTTAGTTAACAGTGTGTACACAGTCCCTTACACCAGAGTCATCATATTTGGGTCTCTAACAAAGTAATGAAAAACAGTAAACAGTACTAATAATGTTAATGACTAAAATGAAAGTAACTGAGTGCATTGTACAATGATCTCAGATGCTCTTTTCAGACAGGCCATTTTATAATGAATTTTTATTTCCTGAGGCACAAATTCCTGTTAAGCTTAAGGCTTGTTTACAACATTCTCTTGAAAACAAGGTTCAAGATGTATCCTGAAGTCATAACATCAAATGATGTACAGAGAGGACTTAATCACCTTTGCAGATATGGTCTCCTAGGGATAAGTATGGTAGGATGCAAAGCCCAGGACACTTTCTGAGGATATGAAGTCTCATAAAACCTAATTAAAATATAGATTATTCCCAGAAAATGAACATGTACATAAAACCAACTACATATAAAGCAGGTACAGAGTAAATGTCAGGAGAGGGACCAAGTTAAAAACTAACACCAAATAAGTATCACTCTTGCTGTGTCTGTAATTTCTATCTTGTTTGGAAGGCAGAGACAGGAACTCTGTCAACCCCTGTATTTAAGGCAGTGCATCTGCATAAAGAAAAGCAATGCTTTGCTTCTCCAAATATTTGCACTCCTGTTCCTTTTTTTCTCCTCCCCTTCTTCCTCCTTCCTTAACTCCTATATGTGAAGCAAGTGTTCTACCTCTGAGTTGTATTCCTAGCTTCTGTACAAAACAGACAGATACAGATAGTCTTTGGATATAATAATGCCAGATGGTCAACCTCACTAAAGCTTAAAGAAAGTGACTTGCTATGGGATAAATGAAAGAGAACACAGAGAAGGCAACAGGCATAGAGGCTTTCCTATTAACAGAGGTAACAAAACAAAGATAAAAAAGACTTCAGGAAAAGTTTATTACAGATGGCACAACAGCTGGCATTAACAAATAAAATGCTACATGCTCCCATACTCTAGGTGGGAATTCTGTATTACTATCAGATTGTGAAGGCTTTGTTAAAGGCATTTCCTCTTTAGAAGGTTATTTGTCCTTCCCCAGATAGTTACTATTTGTGAATTAGGTACCAAATACTGTGCTAAGGCCTGAACACTCAAAAATGATTCCTGCAAACATCATTTTTTTCTCTATAAGCTTGCAGTCATGTGGGGTAATCCACCATAAATAGACCCATAGACCATACATAGAAATGTATATATCACCACAAATTAAACTATGAAACCTAAAGAAAAGTAAGAGGTACCTAATACCACAGAAGGGATGAAGAACATACATATTCAAAGGCCCAGAGTTGAGAACATTTTAGTTCAGTAGAGGAAATGATAGAAAGTGAATTTGTTTGGAATATAATAGGGAAGAAATAATAATAATAATAATAATAATAATAATAATAGTAATAACAAAGATTAAAGAGTAAGCCAGAGGGACTGAAGAAATGGCTTAGTGATGAAAAATACTTTTTGTAGGGCTGGAGAGATGGCTCAGAGGTTAAGAGCAGTGGCTGCTTTTCATTATGAGTTCAATTCCCAGCAACCACATGGTGGCTCACCATCTATAATGAAATCAGTCTTCCTCTTCTTGCATGCAGGTGTACATCCAAACACAACATTGTATACATAATAAATCTTAAAACATATCAAACCATTCTAAACATTCTCTGCTTCTTTTTGCAGACTTCCTAGCATGTCCGTGGTGGTTGACAATCTTCTGCAGCTCCTGTTTCTGGGAATTTAATGCCAAGTTACACACGTGGTATGCTTATATACATGCAAGTAAAATACCCTTTTCACTGGTTCTATGCAAAAGATAATAATAACCCCCTCAAAAAACAAGGGCAGCTGGTGTGGTGGCACACACCGGATCTCACTAAGTTCAAGGCCATCCTTGTCAACAGAGTTAGTCCAGACCAGGCAAAGCTACATAGGGAAACCCTGTTTTGAAAAGTAAAAGAAAACAAAACAAAAACCAATAAATAAAAAAGATCATAAAGCAAGTGTGGAGACACATTCCTATAAATGGAGCATAAGGAAGGTCAGGAACGAAGATCAACCTGGACTATATGAAACTCTGTCTCAAAAACACAACAGCAGCAACAACAACAAAACAGCACAAGAATCTGAGTGCCGGGGATGCTTTGGGAGATTGAAAAATTTTTATCTTAATTCTTGGTTACATAGGAAGCTATTGAGGAGTGTAGTTGTTTGAATGAAAATGACCCCGATAGACTCAGATGTTTGAAAATTTGATCCCCATTTGGTGGAACTGTTTTAGAAAAATTAGGAAGTGTGGTTTTGTTGAAGAGGTGTGTTACCATGGGTGGGCTTTGAGGTTTTAAAATCCCACACGATTCTCAGTTAGCTCTTTACCTCATACTTGTAGATCAGGATGTAGGCTCACAGCCACTGTTCTCTCTGGTGCTCTGCCTGCCATTCCTGTCTGCCACCATGGTCCCTGCCATGATGGACATGGACTTACCCTCTGAAACTCTAGGTATCCAACCAAATGTTTCTTTTGTAAGCAGCCTTGGTCATGATATCTTAGCACAGTGATAGAAAATTAGCTAAGACAAGGGGTTTGAAAACAGGAGAGAAATGCTTTGAGGTACACTTATCTCAAAGATCCTTTTGTCCTGTCAAATTAATAGTAAGATTTCAGAAATTTCAGGCCTCATAGTGACCAGACCCAGAAGGCAGAACCTACTCGGGTGGGGCGGGGGAGGGGCTTGTGCAAGGCTCAGCACAGGCGCAGTGTGCGCCTCCATTGTCAAGCATGACATAAGCGCCGTTACTATGGCTACAGATGCTGAAGGGAAAAACGCTGAGCTTGCCCGGGCCAGGTGGGCAATGGCGCTGAGGGCAGCAATGGGAACTCGCTTCCTGGGAAAGGTGGCGGCGGTCATGGCTTAGCTAGTGGACTACTTCATCATGATAGGCTGAGACCCGGAGAAGCCAGGTAAGGCTGTGGGGCAGGCGCCGCCTGGGCTCCGCCTCCGCCTCTGCCCCGAGCTCTGCCTTCGCCCCGGGCTCCGCCTCCTTTCCCACTAAGCTCCGTCTCTGTCCCATTGACTTTATTACTATTGAATACTTACTGCTTTCAGTTTTGTGCTTTTTATGCTAATGTTATTATTTACAAGGACATAGCTTTAAAGTCACTGATTTTTTTATGACAGCTTGGTAATTCATTATTTAAAACTATATATTTTGGGGGCATGGTGAGATGGCTCATTTGGTAAAGTAAGTGGTTGTTATGTAATGAGGGCCTAATCCCTAGCACCCATATAAAAATATCGAGGCTCAGTGATTCAAAGCATCTGTAACCCAAGGGCTGGGGAGGCAGAGACTCCTGGAGCTTCCTGGCCACATAGTTTAGCCGCATCAGTGTGCTTCAACTTCTGTGAGGACATAAGGTTGACAGTAATGGAAAAAGACACCATGTCTACCTCTGTTCTCTTTATTCATATACCCACATACATTATCCCCCCCAAAAAAAAAAAAAAAACTCATTTTACTTTATATATGGATGATGGTGGAAGTGTAATTTGTCTCTAAAATACAAAGTTACTTATTTAATTACCTTTACTTTTCTTACTCTGTCACTTTGTTTTAGTTTTATTGAGATTTGTCCTTCATGTTTATTTTTTGTTCTACTGTTTTAGAAATAACCCATATAACTAGGGATGTAGTTTAGTAACAGAGCTCTTCTACAACATGTGCAAGGTCCTAAGTCTTAAGAAATGGCACAGGCAAAAAATTATTTGCTGGCAAAATTATAGATTATGTAGATATAAAATTATATATATTTTATTAAACTATATTAATTTTCATTAATATTCACTTGAAGTCCTGTATATTTTAAAAATCAGTTGGCTTCAGTTTATTAGAAAAGTATTTGAAATGGTTTGCAACTATTAAGCAGTATATTGCAGGTGACATAAGAAAAAGTATGTTCTTCCATAAGCAAAATACTATATTTTGAGACTGAATTTGTGTTTGTGTGTGTGTGTGTGTGTGTGTGTGTGTGTGTGTGTGTGTGTACACCGCGGGCATATGTCTAGATGTGAGAGGACGACTTGTTGGAATATGTTCTCTCCTACAAAGCATTTCGGGAGATCATCAGGCATGTCTTCAAGCACCTGCTGAGCTGTTTCTATGGCTTTGAAAATGAGAGTTCTTAAGAATCAGGAATTAACAAAATAGTGACTCAAGTGGCAGTGAGCTGCACACAGAAGGACCTGTGTGAGGAAACTCAGGAGTACTTGCTGTGGAAATAATGGTGTGGATGCTAGAGTTAGAAAGCTGAAATTAGTAAAGTTTCATGATAAATTAATGTGAGGGCTGAAGTATGAAAAGTGGTTGAGAGTAACAAAGATTCTAACCTGGGTAACTGGTATATAAATTCAAGCAAGGGGAGAAATAACTGAATTTAATTTTGGACATGTTAAATATGATTGTTTTTAATCAAGATAGAACTGTTATTTGGGTGTTCAAATACATGAGCCAGGAGTAAAGACAGGTGACGATTAGAGATTTATTTAGCAGTTATCAATAGCCAGTTTTTTTTGGTCAGGCAGCAAGAAAGGAATGTGTAACTTTGCAGAATTACAGGCAGGGTGCAGGGAAGTGGTTGTAATTTCAGTTGAGGATCTAATGATGTTCCCCTGACCCTTTTGTGGGTAATCATAGCTGCTGTCATTAAGATGGTAACAGTCATATCATGCCCTGAATTGTGATCATCGCCATCCAAGTGAAGTGTGAAAAGATAGAGCAAATAGAGACTAACCATGAAGATCTGGGATTCATTAGCAGAGACAGAACTGTGGTTTGTGTAGATGTCCTCAGAATGTTGTCACAGAGATAGGAAAATAAACGACCAGGGCCCAGGCTTTGGGGTACACCATTGCTTAGGGGATGAAAGAAGAGGAACAACAAAAGTATTTGGTGAACTTTGAAGAGACCTTCAACTCTCCCTAATAGATATTCTTATAGGTGATATGAGTCCTAATTTTTCTCTAGTTACATGGCTGTGCAGAAGAGAAAGATTGCTTTCAAATTAAAACAATTTTTTAGATTCCTTTTTTTCTTTTCTTTTTTTCTTCTTTTTGGAGGGGGGAGGGGATCCTCAAGGCAGGGTTTCTCTGTGTGTGTAGCCCTAGCTGTTCTCGAACTCTGGCCTCATACTCACAGAGGTCTGCTTACCTCTGTCTCCCAAGTGCTGAGATTAAAGGCGTGCACCACCTGATGAGCAATCAGTATGCTTAATCACTGAGCCATCTCCAGCTCTCTTTAAAATTTTAATAGTTATAATCATGTGACTATGTCTACATTAGTTGAATATAAATGGAATGACAAATTCAATGTTTCAAAAATGTTCTAAGGAGGTGATGGTGTGTATTCCCAGCTTTTCTTTACCTGAGACTGGAGATCAGCTGGGTAGTGCTGCCTCAGGCCTTTAATCCCAGAGTTTGGGAGGCAAGGCAGAGGCATTTAGATCTCTGAATTAAAGGCCAGTCTGGTCTATAGATCTAGTTTCAGGATAGCCAGGAAACCTACAGAGAAACCCAAACCAAGCAAGCAAGCAAAGGACTAGAGATCTAGCAGCTATCTTGAGTAGGAGTAGCAGAGCAAAGAGCTAGAAAGAATTTGGATACATAATGACTAACAGTAGGGTGGCTATAGCAGGTCTAGACAGCTGCTTTGTGTTTTGGTTTGTTTTTTAACATGATAATTAATAACATTATATGTTTAAGTCACTATAAATATGAGTTTTTAGTTTCATGCTGGCAAAACAGCTATAAGGTGACAGGATGGGGTTATCAGGATCTAGGGTCATAGAGAGTGAAGGACTGTTTCCCAATGTCCTGGTTAGCCAGTTGAAGCCATTGAAAGGAACAGTTTTTGAAGAACTTTGTGTTTGAACATACAAATGGTCTAGTAATATGCAATGTACAGTTAAGAAGGAGAAAGTAAAGTCTCCCTCCTCCCTGTGGTCTCCTATTTTTTCTTCTGAGTATTTAACTCCATCATTGAGTGACAAATCATGAACTACCAGTTGACTCTAGTGGATGATGTATTCTTTTGAGAATTTTTACAGGGTTTTCTTTTCTGTTTTTGTTGTCTGTTTCCCCAAGACAGGGTTTCTCCATGAAGTCCTGACTATACTGGAATTCCTCTGTAAATTAAGACTGATCTCAAACTCAGAGATCTGCCTTTCTACTGGGATTAAAGGTGTGTGCCAGCATTGCCTGGCATATAGGATCATTTTTAACTCTGATTTTTCTTAGTTAATTGTTGTTTTATTAACCAAATTGCAGAATATTGGTAGAAGAAATGATAAGAATTGAGTTTAGGTAATTAAACACCCCCAAGTGAGAAATCCCATTGTGTTAGTTATGAATATATGTTTGAAAAACTTTGAATGCATTTTATTAAAACTTAAAAACACCAGCTCCATGAACTAGTGTGATCTGGCTTTTTTCTTTCCTTCCTTCCTTTCTTCCTTTCTTCCCTTTTACTTTTGAGACAGGATCTTTGTAGCCTATTCTGGCCTGTAACTCATTAGGTAGTTGCCACCAGTACTTGCAAACCTTACAATTTAAGAGGAAAATAAAAAAAAAAAAAATTGAGACAGGATTTCTGTGTGTACCCTTGGCTGTCCTGGTCTAACTTTGTAGACCAGGCTGGCCTGGAACTCAGAGTTCTGCCTGCCTCTGCCTCCCTGAGTTGCTGGAATTATAGGCTTTCACCAAGATGCCCAGATTCTAATCTCTATTTTTTTAAATATTTTATATCCCTCTCTCTCAGTTTATTTTATTTTCACTTTTTATATTTCAGATTTTTGAGATAGGGTTCCTCTGTGTAGTCATGGTTATCTTGGAACTCAGATCTTCCTACTTCTGCCTCCCAAATTCTGGAATTAAAGACATTGGCCATCACCACCAGGCTTAATTCTGTTTCTTAATGATGTATTACATAATAGTTACAAGTTAGTTTTCCAGCATTGGAGCTGCTATAACAAAGTGTCATAAATTTGAGGGCTTAAAACAACAGGTGGTTATTGCATAATTTTGGTGGGTAGCTCTGAAATTTATGTGTCAGGAGGTAACTCCTTTGGGGGCTTCTAGGGAAGAATATTCATCTTCTCTGATTTATGGGGATCCACAGCGTTCTACCACTTATGGCACCATCATTCTTTATTTGCCCTCTCTTCATATGGCTTTCTTTGTTTTTATATTTTTTTTTTCATTTTCATAAAAACAATTTCTTTGTTTGGCCTGTTTCATTTCTATAATCCCAGAAATTTTGAGGGACAGATGCTAGAAGATGGCAAGTTCAAGGCTTTTATGAGTTACAGAATGAGTTCAAGGCCTGACTGGGCATGCCAGAGCCTTCCAACAGAGTTGAACAGTACCTGAGTGGGTAGTGAGAACAAATCACACTACACAGGGCATCGTTTGAGTGGCTGAAGCAGCACAGGTTTATTCCAGGGTTCATTATTTATAGGCAAAACAAAAACAAGTCACATCAATACAAAAAGAAAAAGATATGGAAATGCCTAACTTCTTTTCAAAAACTACTTCCCCAGAAGAGTAGCTAAGGCAAGGGGTTAGAAAACAGGAGAGAAATGCTTTGAGGTACACTTATCTCAAAGATCCTTTTGTCGTGCAAAATTAATAGTAAGATTTTAGAAATTTCAGGGTGCACAGCATCCCGACCCAGAAGGCAGAACCTACTCAGGTGAGGCGGGTGAGGGGCTTGCGCAAGGCGCAGCGCAGGCGCAGTGCGCGCCTCCTTTTTCAAGCTTGGCTGCATCACCGTTGCTATGGATACAGCTGCAGAAGGGAAAACGCTGAGCTTGTCCCGGGGCGGGTGGGCGGCGGCGGTGGCGGTGAGGGTTGGCGATGGGAACCCTCTTCCCGGGCGCGGGGGTGGCGATCGTAGCTCGGCTAATGGACTACTTCATCGAGGTAGGCTGAGACCAGGAGAAGCCAGGTAAGGTTGTGGGGTGGGCTCCGCCTCCACCCACCCAGGCAGGCTCCTCCTCCGCTCTGCCCAGGCTCCGCCTCTGCTCCCACTAGGCTCCGCCTCCCTCCCCCGGCCTCCGCCCTCGCCCGCTGGGCTCCTCCTCTGCCTCCGCCTCTGGGCTCCGCCTCCGCCCCCAGCAGCCATCCATTGGGCCAGGTGGTGCTGGGCCTGGCATCGTGGCTGGGAGGCAGGGAGGAGAGAGGGTTGGGTCCCGCGGTGGAGGAGCAGCGGGTCCATGGGTGTCAGCCCACCCGGTGCAGCCGAGCCTGTCTGGCTGTGGATGAGTGTGAAGGACCCGCAGGACGGCGGTCGCCTGGAGTTGCAGCCGGGGCTGGCGGGCTGGCCGGGCCAGGAGAGCCTGCCGGAGTTCTGCCATGAGCGTCTGTGGAGGCTGCTGGTACCCGGGACCGCACCCTCCTGCTGCCAGGGTTGGGAGGGTGGGAGCACACTGTGAGGAGTTTCTAGGATACACTTGTTCTCTACATTCTGAGTAAGAGTGATGCTGGGGCCAGTTCTCCAGTAACGGAAGTGCAGAGAGTCCGGTGTTGCCTCCTGCCTGGCCTCGGGCTCATGGGGTGGTGTACCTTGGACATCTGGGTCGAAAGAAAGCAGGGTATTTGGAAAGACTACAGGATTCGTGCACATTTCTATTAACATTTTTCAGGACCTATGTGGAGGCATTCCAGAATGAAATGACTCTTTTTAAGTAAAGGCAGCCACTGCAGGTGTTCTCTCTCACGTAGCTTTCACGTGATTTATTGTTCTCTTTATTCATCAGAGAATTTTTCATAAGGAACAATTTGGTAGATACACTGCTGTTTATACTTTGATGGACTTGCACAACCAGGAGTATACAGGGTTCACAGGCTTATTTTTTTTATTGTTATCTCTTTGTGTTGTTATGTATAGATAAACAGGATGTAATTACAAGTTTACTGTACAGCCTGGAAAGCTTTTATTTCACGGTAATTCCAGTTTTACACCTGCAAGGAATTTTAGCTACCAGCCCTGCAGCCCTTTGACTCAGGAGATGCTTAGGTTGTGTTTTGCTGATTGTTAGTTGTTAGTAGCACTAGAGTACTGCTGTTCTACTCATCTCTTTTTATTGTTTATTTATCCCTACGAATTTATTTAAGAGAAGGGATCGTTCACATTTTTCCTCACTACTGCCTAATTGAGGTCACTTAAGAGAATTGCTTGCAGATCGGTGAGATGGCTCAGCAGATAAAGACTCTTGCTGGGCAAGCCTGGAGACCTGAGTTTGATACCTGATTTTATGAACAGGTGGAAGGCAAGAAGTGATTGCACAGAGTTGTCTTCTAAACTTCCTATGTTTTCCCTAGTATGCATGCTTCATCGACATCATGAACACACACACACACACACACACGCTAAAAAGAAGACATTGTGCTGTATTTAGAGAATATTCTTGCTGCTCCAAAATGTCTTTGTCAGTCTCTTACAGACAGTCTTACCCAGACTGCTAGTGTGGAGAATCAGTTTTGTTTTTAATCTTGTTCAGTTTTCAGTTACATTGTTTTTTCCCCTTACAACAATTTTATTTAGTTGTTTTTTGTTTGTTTGTTGTTGTTGTTGTTTGAGATATTCTCTCTACAGAACCCTGGATGTCCTGGAATTACCTATATAGAACAGGCTGGTCTTGAACCTACAGAGATCCTCCTTCCTCTGTCTCCCAAGTGCTGGAGTTAAAGACAATGCCCAGCTTCCCCCACAACTGTTTTGAAACAAAAACAATCTTGAAAAAAGTTCCAAGTATGGTACATAGTTAATTGCTGTTTTACTTCGGATATTTTGAGAGGAAGCTGCTGACCTTACTCCTTGTCACAATGAGTGGTTTAGTGTCAATTTTATTCAAACAAGAATGTGGTCCTACATAATGACAGTGCAGTTATCAAAATAGGAAATTCACGCTGGCATAGTATTTCATTTAATGTGGGTTTTATTGACCATATTATTACTCACATAAATGTCAAAAGAAGCTGGTACATTTAAGTGTTGCATTGTCTTTTATCTCTTTAGTCTCTTTCAATATGGAACAGTTCCCTCATCTTTTTCATGATCTTGTCACTTTGATGACTATGGGTCAGTTATACTTTTTCTTCATTAATTTATTTATTGGTTCATTTTACAGCCCACTTACAACCCTACTCCCTCATCTCTTGCCAGTCCCAACCTCCCAAATATTTTCCCTGTATCTCCCCCATCCAGCCCACCCAGGCACATCAAGTTATATCAGGATTAAGTACCTCCTCTTTCACTGTGGCAAGACAAGGCAAATCTTCTAGGAAAATCGGATCCAAAGGGAGGCAACAGACTCCAAGTCAGAGACAGCTCCTGCTCTAGTTGCTAGGGGACTGACTTGAGGACAAGCAGCCCATCAGTTTCATATGTGTAAGAGGCCTAAGGCTATTCCAGGCATGTTCTTTTGTTGCTGGTTCAGTTTCTATGAGACCACATGGTTCCAGGTGAGCTGGCTGTGTAGGTCTTCTTGTGGTGTCCTACTTCTCCAGCTCCCTCAATCCTTCCTCTAACTCTTCCACAAGACTCCCAGAGTTCTGCCTAATGTTTGTTTGACTGTGAGTCTGTGGAACTGCTTCCATTATTTGCTGGATGAAGCCTATCAGATGACAGTTATGCTGGTCTCCTGTCTACAAGCATAGCAGAGATATGAATAAATGATGAAGGCCCAGGCTTTGGGATACACCATTGCTTAGGGATGAAAGAAGAGGAGCAGAAAATGCATTTTGTGAACTTGGAAGAGATATTCAGCTCTCCCTAATAGATATTATTTTTCTTGTAGTTGATATGAGCCATAATTTTTGTCTAGTTACATGGCTGTACAGAAGAGATTGTTTTCAAATTAAAACAAACTTTTTAGATTTCTTTTTTTTTCTTTTTTTTTCTTTTTTTTTTTGGGGGAGGGAAGGGGTCATCAAGACATGGTATCTCTGGGTGTGTAGTCCAGACTGTTCTTGAACTCTGCCTCAGACTCACAGAGATCCACCTGCCTCTTGCCTCACAAGCACTGGGATTAAAGGCTTGCACCACTTGGTGAACAGTCAGTACTCTTAATCACTGAGTCAACTCCAGTGCTCTTTAAATTTTTAACAGATACAATCATGTGACTATGTCTACATTAGTTGAATATAAATAGGATGATGAATATAATGTTTCAAAAGTGTTCTAAGGAGATAATGGTGTGTATTCCCCAGCCTTTCTTTAGCTGAGACTGGAGATTGGCTGGGAGGTGGTGGCTCACCTTTAATCCCAGAATTTGGGAGGCAAGGCAGAGGCATTTGGATCTCTGCATTAACAGCCATCCTGGTCTATAGATCTAGTTCCAGGACAGACAGGAAACCTACACAGAGAAACCCAATCCAAGCAAGCAAGCAATGGACTGGAGATGTAGCAGCCATCTTGGGTAAGAGTAACAGAGCAAAGAGCTAGAAAGATCCTGGATAACTAATGACTGACAGTAGGGTTGCCATAGCAGATCTAGATAGCTGCTTTGTGTTTTGTTTTTCTTTGTTTTTAACATGATAAATAATAACATTATATGTTTAAAGCACTATAAATCTGAGTTTTCAGTTTCATGCTGGCAAAACAGGTACAAGGTGACAGGATGGGTTATCAGGATCCAGGGACATAGATAGTGAAGGAATGTTTTTTTGTCATGTGTAACCAATTGAGGGCATCATTGAGAGAAGCAGTTATTGAAGAACTTTGTGGTTGAATGTACAGATGATCTACTTATATGCAATGTACAGATAAGGAGGAGACTGTAAAAAGTGTCTCTCCTTCCTGTGACCACCCATTTTTTTCTTGTGAGTATTTAACTCCATCATTGAACAACAAATCATGAGCTGCAAGTTTACTCTAATGAATGATGTACAATTTTGAAAATTTATACATTTTTTTCAGTTTTTGGTTGTTGTTGTTTGTTTGTTTGTTTTCCCAAGATAGGGTTTCTCCATGTATCTGACTATCCTGGAACTTCCTCTGTAAATAAAGAATGTTCTCAAACTCAGAGATCTACCTGTCTCTGCCTCCTGAGCTGCCAGGATTAAAGGTGTGTGCCATCACTGCTTGGCATAAAGGATCATTTTTAACTCTAACTTTTCTTATTTGATTGTTGTTTTACTAAACAAATTGCAGAATATTGGTAGAAGAAATGATAAGAATTGAGGTTAGCTGATTAAACACCCCCATGTGAGAAATCTCATTGTGATAGGTATGAACATATGTTTGGAAAAACTTTGAATGTGTTTTATTAAAATTAAAAAGACCAGTTCCATGTACTAGTGTGGTGTGGCTTTTTACTTTCTTTCCTTCCTTCCTTCCTTCCTTCCTTCCTTCCTTCCTTCCTTCCTTCCTTCCTTCCTTAATAAAAAATTCCTTCCCTCCCTCCTTCCTCCCTCCCTCCCTCCTTTCTTTCTTTCCTTCCTTCTTTTGAGACAAGATCTCTGCAGCCTAGTCTGGCCTGTAACTCATTAGGTAGTTGACACCACTACTTGCAAACATTACATTTTAAGAGGAAAATACAAAAGTATTTTTTTGAGACAGGGTTATCTTTGTAGCTTGGCTATCCTGGACTCATTTTGTAGACAAGGATGGACAGGAAATCACAAAAAATCCACTGGCTTCTGTCTCCCTGAGTTGCTGGAATTGTAGGCTTGTGCCAAGATGCCCAACTTCAAATCTTTATTTTTAAAAAAACATTTTATTTTCCTCTTTCAGTTTATTTCATTTTCACTTTTTATATTTTTATTTTTTTTTTGAAATAGGGTTTCTCTGTGTAGTCTTGGTTGTCCCATAACTCAGATCTGCTGGCTTCTGCCTCTCAAATTCTGGAACTAAAGGTGTTGGCCATCACCATCAGGCTTAAATCTGTTTCTTAATGATATATAAGATACTAGTTACAATTAGTTTTCCAGCATAGGTGCTGCTATAACAAAGTATCATAAATGTGGAGGCTTAAAACAACAGGTGATTATTCTTGCATAATTTTTGGGGTTGCTCTGAAATTTATTGTCAGAAGGTAACCATCTTTATGGGCTTCTAGGGAAGAATATTCATCTCTTCTAGTTTCTGGTGGTCCCTATTGTTCTACCATTTATGGCACCATAATTCTATTTTTTTGTCCTCTCTTCACACAGCTTTCTTTGTTTAAATCTTTTTTTTTTTTCATAAAAACAATTTCTTTTTTCAGCCTGGTGGTACATGTCTATAATCCCAGCTTTTTGGGGACAGATGCTGGAAGATGCCAAGTTCAAGGCTTTTGTGAGTTACAGAATGAGTTCAAGGCCTGACTGGGAAACTTAATCTCAAACAAAAAATAAAAATAGAAAAATGTCTGTGGCCATAGCTCAGTATAGTGAAGCCCCTGCCTAGTGAGGCCCCAGGTTCAATTCTCAGTCCTGGGTGTTGGGGAGTATTAGGAGGCTTTGTTTTGCCTTATTATTTCTTTTTTTTTCTTCTTTTTTCCTCCCTTATTCCCTTCTTTTTTTCCTGTAGTAGGGACTGTACCTAGAAAACACACATTTTTCTCTCTTTCCCCTCCTTCTCTTGCTCCCTCTCTTTCCTCCCCCTTCTTTTCTCTCTAACAGACTGAGCTATATGTCCAGCCCTGTTTTTTTCTATAGCCAAAGACTGTTATAATGGCTAACTCGAACTGTCAGGTTGACTCACCTGAGAGAAAGGAACCTTAAATAAATATTGGCTTCAATCAGATTGCCATGGGGGGCAACATTTTTTAATTTATTAGGAGGGCCCAGTCCATTGTGGAAGTACCTTCCTGCAGGTGGATGTAACCATTCTTTGCAGGTGGGCCTGGGCTGTATAAAAAGGTAACTGAACAAGCCAATGAGTGTTGTTCCTTCATGGTTTCTGCCTCAGTCCCTGCTTTGAGTTTTTGCCCTGTCTTCCCTCAATGGATTATAAGCCAGATAAACCTTTCCAAAGTTGCTTTGATCAGTGTTTATCATAGCAACAGAGAAACAAACCAGGACAACTGTTAAACCATAGAAAAACAGGGAATAAAGTTCCATAAGTAAAGCAGGTTTTAGTTTCATAAGGTGTACATTCTACCTTAGGAAAGGAAATCACAGTACTTAATCTAATATTCAGTATTTCCAAAAACAATAGAATAATTTTTCTTTGTATTCTGTAAGTAAAATTAGGAGAAATAGGTATCATGTCCACCAGAATTAGCTTTCAGGAAGCTGTAAACACTGTTTTAGTGTTGAAGTCTAGGAAATCACTGCTAAAGACTTTCAAAGCCTTGTCATTCCTTTTCAGCTACAAGTACTAATCAGGTAACACCTTGGGAAAATGTGGCTTTACTGGAAAACAGGTTAATGCCTTTGATTGCAGACTGGTGGCCTAGTCTCCTTTTTTTTCCTCTCTTAGCAAGTTGTATGACTTGTTCACTGTTTACTTGTGATAATGAGGTTTGAAGCTATTGAAGACATTGTTAAAGGACTCAAAGACATTGTATGAGTAGTTAATAATGCTTGATAAGTAAGCCTCAAATGGGATCTTTATGTCCTTCTAAGGAGTCAAGATTACACTCTCTGTTTTTTTCTAGATTTCTTGCCTTGTTGTTCTTTTATTTTCACATGGACCTTTAACAGTTTAAAAGAATTAGAAATTCATAATATTTGGAGATGAATATAAATTTCATGATGCTTTTTTTTACATTACTGTTTATTATCATTTATTACAATTTATTCAAATTGTACTGTGGCTGTGTTCCCCTCCTTCATATCTATCTGATCACACCCTCTTTCCCTCTTCTGGGGCCCCTAAGACCCTCCCCTAGTCTACTGATAGGCAGGATCCTACTCCCTTTCTATTTGACCCTAGACTATCATGATGTTTTATACAAGTATTACTCCTATTGTTGCACACATATTATTACAGTTATCTAGCTTTCTCTCTAACATCTATCATCTGTTTATCATCTATATCATATATCTATTACACACACACACACACACACACACACACACACACACACACACGGTTGTGAAAATGTTATTTCTTCCAAAACATGTGTTTCAAAAAATGATCAAAAAGAGTGATTTAAAGTCAAAAGTTTGAAGGAAATGAAATGCATGTGTGATTTGTCAGTTATGGCCTGAGCCTTGGGATGTTGACATCACAGTGGTTTCTCCCCTGACTACTACAGAATGTTTACACTTCAGTGGTTTGTATACAGACTGCTGTAGCCATTTTTGGTTAGCACCAGCAAAGAAAAGGATAATTTCATGCTCAATGAGAGTTTCTCTCTTCCAGGCTTCACTGTGAAGGTATTTTAAAATGACTATTATTATTCTCTTGATAGACTAGTGGTTTCAGGAAGTGTTCAGTCTTGATTTCTCTAGAACATGTGAACTAATTCTTAACAGTTGCTTCATGACAAATACTCCTGTTAGAAATAGTCAATACCATTACCCCAAAAAAACAAAGTTTATGTCAGAGAGGTATTCTCTGAACTATACAAAAGAATGATATCTATGTATCTTCAAAACTATCTGCCTAAGTTAAGAGAGATTATTTTCTGTTTCATCTAGTTGTTTTACCCACTATGCCAAGATTTGTTGGAAACTGGTCAGATTGCAGCCCAAAGTCCAACAACATTCTGGTTTGAAACATTTATTTGTCAGTATTTTAACACTGATTCAGCTATATAGGAATGACTTTACAGACATACACATTTAATTTCAAGTTCATCATAAAACTGAGTTGACAATATTTTTATAAAATACCTTTACATTATTGCCTCTCTTTGACTCTTCTATTCACAGGCATCTTTAATCCTCCCCAAGTGATAACTGTGGCTTTTCAGTACGTATTCCTTGAATGGTGTCACATGATTTAGGCATAGTAATATTCACTTAATAAAATATGTACTTTAAATATTCAAACTTTATAAGCAGGGACAGAAAAGAGACCAGAAAAATTCTAGCCACTCCATTATTACAGGGAATGGTTTTATTTTATGGGTTAGAGAGGGAAAATGTTCAGAGATACCTGGAAGAGTTCAGAGCAGAGAGTAAAAGAAGCAGATGTGATATGACCAAAACTGTCTAGAAGAGAATAGAGACTATTAGGAGAAAAGTAGGAACAGCTTACACAGAGACAAACTGTGCTTTCATAAATGCATAGGCTGAACCTAGGCCCCTCTACACATATGTAGAAAATATGCAGGTTACTCAACATGTGGGTCCCCTAACAATTGGACTGAGAGCTTTCTTTGACTCTGTTGCTTGCCCTTAGTTTCATTTCCACTAGCGGTGCTGTCTTGCCTGTCCTTAGTGAGACAGGATGCTCTTAGTCCTGCCTATTGTGATGTGTCAGAGGAGCTTGGTACATTTAGCGTGTCTCTGTGATGAGAAAGAAGGAATGGGAGAGGGGAAAATGATTGTGGGACTGTCAGGAGAGAAGGAGGGTTCTATGATGAAGATATAAAATTAATAAATTAATTATTGAAAAAAAAAGACAGGGTATTTCTAGAATATTTAGGAGATTTGGATAGTGCAAAGAGAGATGAGGATGTTTGAGAAGGGACAGAAAACTAGACATATTTTGAGATATGTATCAAGTACATCTACTTTCTCTTCAGGTAACCTGGAGGCCACCATGGGTGTTGGTATAATAGGAGCCACAGGTCAATAGAGATCCTCAGATCCCTTTGTTGGAGCAAGGGTCTTTGATGGGTACACAAATTTTTGCTGAATGCTATTTTTTATATGTTTGTTTGTTTTTTTTTTTTTTTGTTGTTGCTTATTTGGTTCTAATCACCAGAATTCCTTTGATAATGCATGTTGAGCAGGTCTAGGACTGAAATTTTTGGAATTTACTCCCTGGGACCTAACTAGTTTCAACTATTAGGAAGGCCTGATTACTTTCATTACACCTATTCATGTCCCTTTAAATAGTAATGGGTTTAGTTATGACATACCATTACATAGATTTCCTTCTGATGTGTTTTTGTTTCCAATATTCAACTGTCAGTTTTTAATAATTTTTATTTTTAATATTAATTACATGTTGTTTACTTTGTATCCCAGCTGTAGTCTTCTCCCTCATTCCCTCCCAATCCTACCCTCCCTACCTCATCTCCTCCCTGCCCCTCTCAAAGTCCACTGATTGAGGAGGCCTTTCTCCCCTTCCCTCTGACCCTGGCTTATCAGGTCTCACCAGGACTGGATGCAAGTCCTTCTCTGTGGCCTAGCAAGGCTGCTCCACCCTCAGGGGTTGTGGGGGGAGGTCAAAGACTCTGCCACTGAGTTCATGTCAGACACAGTCCCTGTTTCCCTTACTAGGGTACCCACTTGGATGCTGAGCTGCCATGGTCTATGTCTGAGCAGGGGTTCTAGGTTATATCCATGCATGGTCCTTGGTTGGAGAATAAAGTTTCAGAAAAGACCCCTGTGCCCAGATACATTTGGTCCTTGTGGTGCTCCCATTCTCTCCAGGTCTTACTAACTCCCCTTTCTTTCATATGATTCTCTACACTCTGCTCAAAGTTTGGTTATGGCCCCAATGTCCCTCATAGCATGAATGGATACAGAAACTGTGGTACATTTAAACGATGGAATACTACTCACCAATTAAAAACAAGGCAATTGTGAAATTTGCAGGCAAATGGTGGAATATAGAAAAGATCATCCTGAATGATGTATTCCAGCAGCAGAAAGACACACACAGTAAATACTCACTTATAAGTGGCTACTAGACCTATAAGATAGGATAAACATACTAAAATCTGCATACCTAAAGAAGCTAAACAGGAAGAGGTTCTGGAGTAAGATGATCAGTCCTCACTTAGCAAGACAAATGGGATGGACATGTTAAGTAGGAGAAAACAAGGAACAGGACAAGAGCCTATCAGAGAGGGCCTTGGAAAGACTCTACCTAGCAGTGTATCAAAGCAGATGCTGAGGCCCATAACCAAATGTCATAATTTGAATATCACTATTTTTCAGTAGAATATATTAATGAGGAACTTTACAGTCTGGTGGAATTTTGTTATCTTAATTAGAACTGTATAATGACATGTATTAATGAAATTGAACACTTTGCAAGAGCTAAAAATTTTTACTGTTACCAAAATACAATCATTTTAAAGACAGGCATTTTAATTTTGAATAATTTGCCCATGATTATTATATGTTTAATGTATACTGCATATTTTATTATGAAATTGATAGAGTATCTCTTCAGTCAAAATTATTTGTGTCTCTAGGATTAATATATAAAATTTACTATATATTAATAAGCATGTGTAGTCCTCTACACTCTTCAAAACTTTATGACTTTTCTGTGCATGAAACTTTCTGACTATATCTCAGTACAGTGCATTCATCTTTAAAATCTGCTGTGATTTTTGCATGTGTTATACTCTTAGGTTCACAGTCTTAATGATTTTAAATGCTGCCTTTTTTCACATGGACCTTTAACAGTTTAAAAGGATTAGGAATTCATAATCTTTGGAGATGAATATAAATTTCACGATGCTTTTTTTACATTACTGTTTATTATTTTCATATATTACAATTTATTCAAATTGTACTGTGGTTGTGCCCCCCTCCCTCATCTCCATCTGCTCACATCTTCCTTTTCTCTTCTGCACCTAAGCCTCTACCCTAGTCCACTGATAGGCTAGGTCCTACTCCCCTTCTATTTGACCCTAGCCTATCACAATGTTTTATACAAGTATCCCTACTATTGTTGCACACATATTATTACAGTTATCTAGCCATCTAACTCACATCTATCATCTGTCTATCTATCATCTGTGTCATATATCTATTACACACACATATTGTTGTGAAAATCTGTTATTTCTTTCAAAGAAACGTGGTTCAAAAATTGTTCAAAAACAATGTTTTAAATCAAAAGTAATCCAATCAAAAATGGGGACAGAGCTAAACATAGAATTTTCTGTAGAGGAATATCGCAGAGAAACACTTAAAAATGCTCAATGCCCTTAGTTATCAGAGAGATGCAAATCAAAATGATCCTGAGATTTCACCTTACACCCATCAGAATGGCTAAGATCAAAAGCTCAAAAGACTCTTTAGGCTTGTGGTCACCCTCAGCTACAGACCAAGATTAAGGGCAGCCAGAGTATAGGAGACCCCACCTCAAGAAAGAAAAAAAAAAAAGAGTAAACTAGTGTGCAGTGATGAACAGAGAAAGTAGCAGAAGATTTGATGGACTTGGCAGTAGGGTTAGCAGGAACTGCAGCAGGTCGATGGGCACAGCAGCTTGGCAGGCACAGTGAGGGGTCGTAGGCACAGTGGTAGTTTCCATTGCAGGGCGAGCTCATGCTGTGTCCACCTGTCCATTTCTCTCTGTCTGTCATTCTCGGTTTTTAAGTAGATTTATTTTATTTATCTGTGTGCATGTGGGTATACATGCCTGGCAAAGGCTAGAAGAGGGTAAGAGATGCCCAAAAGCTAGAGGTCATTGTGAGCCACCTGATATAGGGGCTGGGAGCCCAACCCAGTCCTCTGCAAGAGCAACATGTGTCCTAACTACTGAGCCATCTCTTCAGCCCAGTTCTCTGGGTTTTGGTGGGACAAAAAGTTGGAAACATGAAGCCCAGGTTGGTCTGGAACTCATGATCCTCCCTCAGCTTCTTGTCCTCTAATTACAAGTCTGCACCTTCATGCCTGCCAGTCTTTTTCTTGAATGGTTTCAGGTCCTCATTTTGTGTTCCAGGCCACAGACTGCAGATAACAGTGAACCTGACTTTAGCCCTGTGTCCCTGAGGGTGTACAGACAGAGTGTTTCCTCTGTTGTTAGTGAGGCTAGGGTAGACCTGCCACCCTGCTAGAGCTTTAAGAATCACGCTGGGAGTGAATTTTAAAACTTGTCCTTCATCAGGGCCTTTTCCCTTAGCAAAAGTAAAAGTGAATAATTAATTACTGTTTTGTCTAGGGCTGATCTGTGGATCCCAGGCTTCTGTAGATCTGAGGTTGGAGCTCTGTGCCCCAGTACCCAAGCGGTAATCAGCAGCAGGAGAGTGCAGCAGTCATGCATGCAGTAGGAGGCTACAGCGTGGAGCATGTGGGAACCCAGAAACTTTTCCTGAACTGGGAGTCCTGAGTTTGGAATTGATGTTTCCCCCACTGTATGGTATCCTTCTGACAGGGTGACCCAGTCTGTCCTGTTTTGGGGTCCACAGTTCAGTCTAGAATGTTGAGTAGAGCACACAGGAGCAGGTAAGGGGCTTTATGCTGGTGACTGGGCATCTGAAGGAACCCAAAAACTTTTCCTGAGAACTTTTTGGGGAGTGTGGGGAATTCCACTGGATGCCCTGAGGTTGGACTTGATGTTTCCTTCAACATGGGGTTTCCTCCCAACAGGGAAACCTGGTCCCTGGTGCTTTGGTGCCCACAGTTCTGTGTGGGACAGTGATTTGGGCATTAAAGCAGCTCTCTGGGCTGAGCACCATCTAGAGCCCAGACCTTTTTCAGGGATTTTCTGGGTGACCTGTGGTCAGTCCTGATTGCTTCCTATTTCATGGGGTTTTCTCTAGCCTGGAAATCCCAATCTCTGGTGTTGTGGGGCCCACAGTACAGTCTGGGATGGTGACCAGAGCACACAGTCATGTGGCTCTGGGCTGGTGACCTATTGCCTGCAGGGACCACAAACTCTTCCATGGTTTAGCTGGGTGACCTGAAAATGGACCAGATTACTTCCCACTCCATGGGGTTTGTTCTTAACTTGGAAACACAATTGCTGTTGTTTTAGGGCCCAGAGTTTGGTCTGTTGCTTGCTGTGTAGTCACTGCTGTACTGCTCTGCAGATACTGTCCTCTTGGTACCACCATCTTTGATTCTCCTTTCTTTTATTAAACATTTTTTTAATTTTTTTTTTTTTTTTTTTATTTTATTTTATTAATTACAGTTTATTCACTTTGTATCCCAGCTCTATCCCCTCCACCATCCCCTCTCAATCTCACCCCTCCCTCCCTTCTTCTTCTCCTATGTCCCTCCCCCAGTCCAATGATAGGGGAGGACTTCCTCCCCTTCCATCTGACTATAGTCAATCAGGTCTCATCAGGACTGGCTTCTTTGTCTTTCTCTGTGAACTGGCAGGATTGTTCCCTGCTCAGGTGGAGCTGATCCAAGAACTAGCCCATGAGTTCATGTCAGAGATGGTCCCTAGTCCTATTATTGGGAACCCTCTTGGATACAGAGCTGCTTTGACTATTTCTGTGCAGGGGTTCTAATTTATTTCCATTCATGGTCCTTGTTTGGAGTATCAGTCTCAAAAAGACCCTGTGCCCAGACCTTTTGATTCTGTTGTTCTCCTTGTGGAGCTCCTGTTCCATCCAGATATTTCTATCTCCCCTTCTGTCATAACATTCCCTGCACTCTGCAAAATGTTTGGCTCTGAATCTCAGCATATGTTTTGATACCCTGCTGGGTAGAGTCTTTCAGAGGACCTCTGATAGGCTCCTGTTATTTTCTCAGACAATTAGGAATAGTGATACCTCAAGATCCAGCTATACCACTCCTAGGCATATATCCAAAAATGCTCAAGTATACAACTAGGATATTTGCTCAACCATGTTCATGGCAGCTTTACTTGTAATAGCCAGAAGCTGGAAACAAGCCAGATGTCCTCAGTTGAGGAATGGATACAGAAATTGTGGTACATTTACACAATGGAATACTACTCAGCAATTAAAAACAAAGAAATCATGAAATTTGGTGGCAAATGGTGGGATCTAGAAATGATCATCTTGAGTAAGGTATCTCAGAAGCAGAAAGACACACATGGTACATAGTCACATATAATTGGATATTAGACCTATGAATAGGATGATCATACTAAAATCTGTAGACCTAGGGAAGCTAATCAAGAAGGAAGACTGTGGTAAGATGCTTAATCTTTTCTTTCTTTATATGTTTTTTTTTTTTTTTTTGAGCAAGTGCAGTTACCCAGACTGAACTCAAATTTTTTTTGCTCTCTGGTTTTGTTTTTCTAACTCTTTTTTTCTTTTATTAATTATTTTTAATTTTTTCACAATTTATTCATTATATATCCTGGCTGAAGGCCCCTCCCTCAACTCCTACTGGTCCCATCCTTCCTCTTCCCTCTATCCTCTTCCCCTAGTCCACTCAAAAGGTGAGTTTCCCTCCTCTGCCATCCACCCATGTCTTATCACAATACTGCTCAGCTATTAAAAAAAGGAAATAATATTTCTGTTCTTATTACTTCTCCATAGGCCACTCAGCTCACGTCAGAAGACTCCATACCCTGAAGCTTGCCTGCAACCTTACTGTGAAATTAACACTAAGTATAACTCATTTTACAGAGTCCCACTCACAAGACAATGTTTAATTGACCATCTCACATCCAGAAACATGTGAAATATGAAATGCTATGAAGTCTGAAACATTTGATCACAAGCATTTCAAAGAACTTGGTTCTCCTTCTGTCTAGAGGAACCACCTCAGGAAATAAGTTCAAATTTAATTCCAGAAAACAGAGGCTATATACCTTGGGAAATGATTGGGATGCTCCATGGATAGGTGTATATAATCCTTCAAAACTAGGTACTTCAAGAATGCTTGATTTGCATTAAATAGCACATTCCTATCATATGAACAAGAGCACAGATCCTAATCATCCTATATTTAAAAGGAGGAGAGAGTTAGCAGGGATCAGTGTCAAAAGCCATCTATCAAATTTGGCTAGTAGCATCTATGTCTAAAGACACACCCCAGTTGAAGTCAGGCACAGAAAAAACTCACCCTTACATGGTTACACAACTAGGCCAGCAGCAGGGTCATACATGGAAAAGAAAGCTCCTCCTTCACATCTCAAAATTCAGTCTGGGTTGTGATGGTTTTCAATAGAACCCCTGGAACAATATATATGTATACACAAAGAAACTTCTACAGGCTACCACTGTTCTATTACTCTCAGAGAACTTCCTGGCTGGTGTTAGTTCACCATTCCCTACATATTCATCCACTGGACTGAACTTTTCTTGTCTAAAGTGAGGCAATTGAAAACAGTAAATGTTGAGAATCAGATTTATCAATAAGTCTTCCCTAAACACATTTTATAATACTTTTGCATGTAATTGATATTTACCATTCATTGTATTCTTTTTAAAAATAAGTTTATTTGCTTTAAATTCCAATTGTAGTCCCACTCCCTTCTCTCCCCCATTACTACCCTCCATTCCTATTGCCCCTATTCCCTTTCCCCTTCCCCTTCACAAAAGGGAAGTCATTTCCATTGAGCTAGTTTTTCAGTTCTGTTGGATCTCAGTAGACCAAAGAACACAAAGGCCTTTCCATATTGCTTATAGTCAAAAAAATTCCTCTCCAGTAAGGATACTTTTATGATGATGATGACTCTAGATTTGTGCAAGGCTTCACCATTTTAACACATTCAAAAGTTCTCTCCAGTATGAATCCTTTCATGATGATGAAGATTATACAAATATGGAATGGTTTCACCATGTTAAAAGCACTGTCCATTAGGATTTCTTTCATGAGTGTGAGGATGATTCTGAAGTGCAAAAGTTTTTTTCACATTGGTTAAAGTCAGATAGCTTCTTTCCAGTATGTTTTCTTTTATGTATTAGGAGATGTTATGTACAAAGGCTTTGCCACACAGTTAATTCATATGGTTTCCTCCAGAATGTGTTGTTGTCTTAGGAGATGACTGTTATATGCAAAGGTTTTATCACACTAATTATCCTCACCAGGCTTCTCTCCACTGTGCGTTTTTTCATGTTTCTGGAGACAGCTGTGCAAAGGCTTTATCATATTGGGTATATTCATAAGGTTTCTTTCCAGTATGTGTTCTTTTATGGCTTATGAGATTATTGTTTGTGCAAAGGCTTTACCACACTCATTACATTCATAAGGTTTCTCTCCAGTGTGTGTTCTTTTATGGCTTATGAGATGACTGTTTTTTGCAAAGGCTTTACCAACACTGGTTACATTTATAAGGTTTCTCTCCAGTGTGTGTTCTTTTTTTATGAGAGTACTGTTTTAAGAGAGCTTTACCACACTGTTACATTCAAAGGTTTCTCTCCACACTGCTTTAGTACTGTTTTCTGCAAAGGCTTTGCCACACTCCAGTGTGTAAGGCTTCTCTCCAGTGTGTGTTCTTTTATTATGTATGAGAGACTGTTATGTGCAAAGGCTTTACCACACTGATTACATTCATGAGGTTTCTCTCCAGTGTGTGTTCTTTTATGACTTAAGAGATGATTGTTTCGTGCAAAGGCTTTACCACACTGGTTACATTCATAAGGTTTCTCTCCAGTGTGTGTTCTTTTATGGCTTATGAGATGACTGTTTTGTGCAAAGGCTTTACCACACTGATTACATTCATAAGGTTTCTCTCCAGTGTGTGTTCTTTTATGGCTTAAGAGATGACTGTTTTCTGCAAAGGCTTTACCACACTGGTTACATTCATAAGGTTTCTCTCCAGTGTGTGTTCTTTTATGGCTTATGAGATGACTGTTTTGTGCAAAGGCTTTACCACACTGGTTACATTCATAAGGTTTCTCTCCAGTGTGTGTTCTTTTATGGCTTATGAGATTACTGTTTTGTGCAAAGGCTTTACCACACTGGTTACATTCATAAGGTTTCTCTCCAGTATGTGTTCTTTTATGCCGTATGAGCTGACTGTTTTTTGTAAAGGCTTTACCACATTGATTACATTTGTAAGGCTTCTCTCCAGTGTGTGTTCTTTCATGGCTTATGAGAACAGTGGTATGGTGGAAGGATTTACCACATAGAGTGCGTTTAAAAGGTTTCTCTCCAGTACGACTGCTTTCATGCCTGCAAAGATAATTGGCACATGTGAAATATTGACCACAGTCATTTGATTACACTAATAAATATATTTATCTATATGAATCAATTTTATAATTTGGTCTAATGATAAAGAAGAATCAAATCTTAAACTTTTATCATTTTATTTACATTCATGGCATTCCCCTTCATTATGGGTATTTTTGAAGATCTCTGTGATGGTAAGAGCATTTATTATGTGGTTCACTTTTATAGCATCATTTTTCTATAAGACGTTTTCTCGTGTATATGAAGAGTATTGTAAGAATTCAGAGTTTTACCAAAGCAATCCCATTAACAAATTTTTTGTACTGTATGAATGACACTTCATTTACAAAGTGAGCCAGGACAAGCAGAAGAAGTTCCAAATTTCTAGTATTCATAGGTATTTTCAGCAGTATGATTTTGCTGATGAATTCTCAGTGAAGTTGCAAAACCAATTAACTGTTACCTTTTATCACATTCAGAAAATCTACTCAAAGTGGGGACTTCTACAAAATTATTCTTGGAGAAACACAGGTACACTGCTTCTTTCAATATCTCGATGCTCATGTGTCTTATAAACATTGTGACATATGATATACCAATTTAAATTACAAGAATAATAAAAGATTCCCACATTGAATTAACACGTTTTTTTTTGTTCATCATAGACATGTCATATAGGGATTAAGGTTTCTCCACAATTATATTCTTGACTCTCATAAGCTGCTCCTTTCACTAAACTTTACAGTGTTACTACATGAATATGTGTAACACTGGTTGTACTATGAAATATCTGCTCATTAGAAGGTTTTGAAACATACTGATCACCTATTCAATGTGTATACCTCTTACAATATCTGAGTAGATAGAATGAGACTAAACAGATTGGCAGTTTAACTCAGTAGCTGTAATGTCTATATGATTTCAATGGTATTTTCTGTTACAACATTATTTTATTTTCTTCTATCTTAGGGGAGTGCCTTGCAAACACAAATCAGATACCTGACATTGAGGTACGTGGAAATGTGAGATTTTAATGATCATCAGTACACTTAAAGCAGTGCTGTTTTTACACTGTTGCTTTTCTTTAAAACCTCCAGGACACAGCCAGGTGTGCTGGTACATTCCTTTAATCCCAGCATTTGTGGAGGCAGAAGCAGGCAGATCTTTGTGATTTTGAGATCACATTTGTCTAACAAGGAAGTCTAAGTCAAGCCACAGCTACACAGAAAAAAAAAAACTATTTCAAAAACAGAAAATAAAAAGCAGCCAACAAACAAACAAACAAAAAACAAAATTCCAGGACACATTAACATTTCTTAAGATTCATATCTGTATCAGTGTGCACATAAAGTTACCTTTTATTACTTGTAGAACTTTGAAAATGTTCTTCAATGGTATGGTCTTCCCAATTGTAGCCTAAAATATAGTACCAGAAAATATATATGACTGGAAATATCATATTATTATTAAAGCAAAACTTAAATCACTATCTTCTATGACCCTTAAAACCATGCCTGATTTATTCACCTCATTCCTCCTCATTCTCAATTTGAATCATAGAAAAGGATCAATAACAAAGTAAGACTTGTCTCCTTATTTTAAAAGTGAAAGAAAATTTGCTGTCTTACCTATTGCAGTGAGGTTTTTACAGGTCTCTAGCATCACATCATTGTAGAGTTGTTTCTGTGATGGTTCCAGCAAAGCCCACTCTTCTTGGCTGAATTTCACATGCACATCATTGAAGGTCACTGAATTCTAAAATATGCCATGCATTTTTACAACAGAAAGAGTAGCAACAATATAAATTTATACTTCATTGGCAATAGAATCATATAATTCTAGTGCTGCTTCCATTTATTTTCTGACACAGAAGTGCTAGTGTTAGATAGTTGGGTGCTGTGCATCAGGTGAACAAGAGGAGGAGAAAAAGCTTAAAGGTTAGATTGTAAGGAAAACCAAAGGCGTGCTTTGGAAACCTTTGTTAAAGGCGTTTCATTAGTTTGTAAGGCATGAATATGAATTAGACATTAGTTGGGTTCTTGAGTGATGTATGAATCATCTTCAGTTACTTGGGGAAGTAGGTCAGGACCCTGTCATGAGACAGGTGGAAGGAAAAAACACAGTCATCATATTTTATCTAGCAACAAATGAGATGTGGCTATCAGGTGACAGTGAACAGATGGGTGGTGTCAGTCAAAAGACAACATGGCACTGGATATCATGTTTTGACCAGGGATCAGAGATTTGGCATACCAGGATATGAAAATGGGGGCTCATATATTTGTGGAGGGGAAATTGTACTACAGTGAATAGATGAATAAAAATAATGTGAGTGGCAAGCAACAATAATCATAGCTGATAACATCATATTTCTGAGTTCCCAGACAAAAGAAAAGGCATAGAACACATGATTATTCTTTGATAATTGTTTTGTATATTTTCCTTTCTAAATCATGTATAGTCTATAGTTTAAAATAAAGATTAAAACTTTTCTATTAAAAATAAGTGTTAATGTTATCATTAAGTCATTTTAGAAGAAAATGGAATAACAAAGTTTAACTGTGTCATATCTGAATAGGATAGAGCTTTGGAATAGTCATGGCAATTAATGTGGACGAAGACAAACAGAGAGAAGAGAGCAAAATAGAAAGAAAGAAACAGAGACACACAGAGAGAAATTAACAGATGAACAGTACTAAGTACACATCAGAGAAATTTATGAACAGTTACCAACTACAAAAAAAATGATGGACAAGCTGGGTATATTCTGTCATGCCTTTAATTCCATCACTCAGGAGGCAGACACAGGTATATCTTATTGAATTGGATGCCAGCATGATTTATACAAAGAGTTCTAGGACAGCCAGACCTATATAGTAAGACAGAGTCTCCCCTTTAAGTCAATAAAACAAACATATAAGATGGAAAGAACTGAGAGGTGTTTACTGAAGCTTCTACAAGGAATTATACATTCACTCCAGTTGTGTATTCAATTTCCAGAAATCTACAATGCCCTAGCTTAAACTGTAACTTTAATAAGATCTTACTAAAAGGAATGCATGTTTCAATAGCTAAAAATAGAAAGATGAAAATATTAGCAATGTAAATGATGATATATGTAAGCAACATAAGGCAGGAGAGATGGCTCAGCAGTGAGGAGCTCTTGCTGCTCTTGCAAATAATTGGTCTGAAATGTCAGTGTTTAACTGAGACCTACTATTATCAATTGCTATAAGTTTATAAGTTCTGAACACATCTTTGGACTACTGTGACGATCAGGCACACAAGAGGTTCATATTCATGACTTCAATCAAAATACTCATATTCAGTAAAAATTAAAAACAGATTCCCAGATGGCAGGGCTGATTGCATACTGATCAGCGGGGTAACAGAGACTGCACAGTGACAAATAGTTGGAACAGTTGGTCCCTAAACAACATTGACTGTGTTTACCAGGTGATAAGAAACCCAATGATGAGAAAAACAATTGGGTTCAACCTCAGAGCACCCAGCTAATCCCTGGAAAATTTCCTGGGCTGTTTTGGCAGGAATAAGGTTTTCAAGGAAATAGACCCAAGAAGTGCGTCCTTATCACCTTCCCAGGCTAAACTGTGCGCCACAGAACACCAGAGACTGGGAGTCCCCCTCTCAAGAAAAACCCAAAGGGAAGGAAGCAAGTGGGACTGACTGAATGTCATCTAGTCTATCCATGGAAAAGGTCCTGTAGACTTACAAGTGCACAGCAGCCAGCCCTGAGTGGGACTTCAGCCGCCAGACCCACGTAACCAACTCTCCATCACAGAGAGAACTGTGTACCCCAGGGCACTAAAGGATGGGTTTCCCTGTAAAAAGAAAACCCCACCGGGAGGGAAACAGCAGGTCCCAGCTTAGAGCACTCAGCTGACCCTCCCACCACCACTACCACCACCACTACCACCACCACATATGGGAATATTGTCAGAAAAAGTTCCCAGTTTCCTGTCCAGTCACCAGCTTGGAGCCACCATTCGCAAGCAAGTACCTATGCACTCTACACGCCCCCAACAGTACAGACTGGGTCTTTCAATTGGGAGAAAACCAAAAGGTGGGGGAAATATCTGGCCCTACCTCAGGACACCTAGCTAAAGAAAAGTTTCTGGTTATTTACAGGCTCCAGACTCTAGCCTCCTGCTGTACACATGAGAGTGGTGCTCACCTGACACTGATTACCACCTGGGTACTGGGGCACAGAGCTCCAAACTCAGACCTAGAGGAGCCTGCATTATCTGAGAACAACCCCCAGATACTGCTCCAAAGGACAACCAGTTTTCTCTAACTAAACTGACCAAACCACAAGGCACCCAGGTTAGAGCAGCAGCTCACTAAATTTACAGCAAGAAACCTAGCAGCAGGGAAGCTGTCTCCAGAACTTCTCTGGATGAGAGGATACCCCCCTTTAATAACAAAGGCAACAATTACTACTCAGGTCTGTATGCCTGAGATGAGCTGTGGCAATTCCTGAAAAACACCTGCCATTCAGTGACCATACCTAAAAGACGGAGAGCTCCTTTGGAAAAAATCATCTTCCTGCCAAGGGGATTCGACCAACCACAGGATTCCAGGAAGCGCCAGAAACTAACACCCAACACCTAAGATAGCCAAATGGGTAGAGGCCAGCATAAAAGCTCAACCAACAAACGACAGAACAATATGGCGTCTCGAGAACCCAGTTATTCAGGAGCAAGCAGCCCTGGATACCCCAGCATAAAGACAATTTCAGGCCAATATCCCTTATGACCATTGATGCAAAAATACTCAATAAAATACTTTGCAAACCCAGTACAAAAACACATCAAAGATATCATCCACTACAACCAAGTAGGCTTCAGGCCAGGTATGCAGGGGTGGTTCATTATGTAAAAATCTATCGATATGATCCACCATATTAACAAATTGAAATACAAATAAACACATTATAATCTCCTTAGTTGCTGAAAAAGCATTTGAAAAAAAATCCAGCATCCATTCATGTTTAAAGTATTGGAGAGATCAGGGATACAGGGCACATACCTAAACATAGTAAAGGCGATATACAGCAATCCTATAGCCAACATCAAGCTAAATGGAGAGAAAAATAAAGCAATCCCACCGAATTCAGGGACAAGGCCCCCTCCATATCTCTTCAACATATTTATAGAGGTCCTTGCCAGAGTACTAAGACAATTAAAGAAGATCAAGGGGATACAAATGGAAAAGGAAGAAGTCAAAGTATCACTATTTGCAGATGGTATGATAGTATACATGAGTGACCCCCAAAATTCTACCAGGGAACCCCTAAAGCTGACAAACACTTTCAGCAATGTGGCTGGATACAAAATCAACTTAAAAAGTAAGTAGCCCTCCTGTATACAAAAAAGAAAAGTGCTGAGAAAGAAATTAGGGAAACAACACCCTTCACAATAGTCAAAAAGGACATAAAGTACCTCGGTGTGACCCTAACCAAGCAAGTCAAAGACTTGTATGAAAAAATTTCAAGTCTCTAAAGAAAGAAATAGAAGAAGATATCAGAAGATGGAAAGATCTCTCATGCTCATGGCTTGGCAGGATTAACATAGTAAAAATGGTCCTCTTACCAAATGTAATCTACAGATTTAATGTAATTCCCATCAAATTACCAACACAAATCTTTACAGAACTTGAAAGAAAAATTCCCAACTTCATATGGAATAACAAGAAACCCAGAATTGCTAAAACAATCTTTCATAATAAAAGATCTTCTGGAGGTATCTCCATCCCTGATCTCAAGCTGTACTATAGAAGCAACAGTTATAAAAACTGCATTGTACTGGCATAGAAACAGAATGGTGGATCAATGGAATCGAACAGAAGACCCGGAAATAAACCCACACCCTTATGGACACCTGATATTTTACAAAGATGCCAAAAACATACAATGGAAAAAAAGATAGCATTTTCAACAAAATGTGCAGGTCTAAATGGATGTCTACATGTAGGAAAATGCAAATAGATCCATATTTATAACTCTGAACAAAACTAAAGTTCAGATGGATCAAAGACCTCAGTATAAAACCAGACATACTAACCCTGTTAGAAGAAAAAATGAGGAAGGGCCTTGAACTCATTGGGACAGGAGACAGCTTCTTGAACAGATCTTCAACAGTACAGGCTCTAAGAGCAACAATCAATAAATGGGACCTCATGAAACTGAAATCCTTTTATAAGTCAAAGGAAACTGTTGTCAAAACAAAATGACTGCCTGCAGATTGGGAAAGGATCTTCACCAACCCTATATCTGTCAGAGGGATAATATCCAGTATTTATAAAGATTTCAAGAAGTTAAACACCAACAAATCAAGTAACCCAATTAAAAAATGGGTTACAGAGCTAAACAGAGAATTCTCAATAGAGGAATATAGAATGGCAGAGAAACACCTAAAAAATGTTCAACATTCTCAGTCATCATTGAAATGCAAATCAAAACCACCCTGAGATTTCACCTTACACCCATCAAAATGACTAAGACAAATAACTCAAGTGACAACTCATGCTGGATAGGATTTGGAGAAAGGGGAACCTTCATTGCTGGTGGGAATGTAAACTTATACAATCACTTTGCAAATCAACCTGGCACTTTCTCAGACAATTAGGAATAGCGCCTCCTCAAGATCCATCCTAAGCATACATCCTAAGCATATATCCAAAGGGCACTCAAGTATACAGCAAGGACATCTGCTCAACTATGTTTGTAGTAGTTTTATTTGTAATAGCCAGAAGCTGGAAACAGCACAGATGCCCCTCAGTTGAGGAATGGATACAGAAATTGTGCTATATCTATATGGTGGAATATTACTCAGCAATGAAAAACAAGGAAAACATGAAATTTGCAGGTAAATGGTGGGAAATGGAAAAGATCATCCTGAGTGAAGTATCCCAGAAGCAGAAAGACTCACAGAGTATATACTCACTCATAAGTGGATATAGGATATAAAATATAGGATAAAAATACTAAAATCTGTACACCTAAGGAAGTTAATCAGGAAGGAGTATGCTGGCTAAGATGCCCAAATCCCATGCAGAAAGGCAAAGAGGATGGACATCAGATGAGGGAGAATACAGGGACAGGACAGGAGCCTACCAAAGAGGGCCTTTGAAAGGCTCTACCCTGCAGGGTGTCAAGGCAGATGCTGAGACTCATAGCCAAACTTTGGGCAGAGTGCAGGGAATTTTATGGAAGAACTGGGAGATAGTAAACCTGGAGAGGACAGGAGCTCCACAAGGACAGTAACAGTTCCAAAAATTATGGGCACAGGGGTCTTTTTTGAAACTGATACACCAGCCAAGGACCACTCATAGAGATGGCCTGAAACCCCTAAACAAAAGGTAGCCTATGGAAGTTCAGTATCTATGTGGGCTTCATAGTAATGGGGACAGGGACTGTCTCTGACAGGAACTCATTGGCTTGCTCTTTGATCACCTCACATTGAGGGAGAATCAGCCTTGCCAGGCCACAGAAGAAGACAATGCAGCCACTCCTAATGAGACCTGATAGACTAGGATCAGAGTGAAGGGGAGGAGGACCTCCCTTATCAGTGAACTGGAAAAGGGTCAGGGGTGGGAAAGATGGAGGGTGGGATTGGAAGGGGTGGAAGGAGGGAGGTACAGAGGGGATACAGAGTGAATAAACTGTTATTAATAAAAATTTAAAAGGAACACAATAAAATGTTGAAAGATTTTTTAAAAACTATGCTGTTTCACATACTTTTAAACTTTAAAAATATTGCCTGATATTAGTTATTGCTCCTAAATAAAAATAAATAAATAAATAGATAGATAAATAGATAAATAAATAAATAAAAATGAGGAAGGATACTTCATACTCATCAAAGAAAAATTCCACCAAGGTGGCATCTGTATTCTGAGCAAAAATGCCCCAAATACAAGGACACCCACATTTGTAAAAGAAACATTAATAAAACTTAAAGAACATATCAATCACCGTACATTAATAGTGGGAGAGGTCAACATGTCACTATCATCAAGGGACAGAGCAATGGAAAAGGACTTAAACTGAGAGATAATGACACAAATGGATGTCATGAATCAAATGAACCTAACAACAGATCTCTAGAATTTTTTAACCCAAACAGAAAAGAATCTATCTTCTTTCAGCACCTCATGGACCCTTCTCCAAAACTGAACATACAGTAGGTCACAAACCAGGTCTCAACAGATACAATAAGATTGAAATAATATCTTGTATCCTATCAGACTATGATGGACTAAAGATGGACCTCAACAATAACAGAAATAACAAAATGCCTACACACACGTGGGAACTGAACAACTCCTTACTCAATGAAATCTAGGTCAGGGAAGAAATGAAGAAAAAAACTTCCTACAATACAATGAAAATGAATGCACATCATACCCAAACAAATAGGATGCAATTAAAGCAGTCCTAAGAGGACTTTTTATAGCACTAAAGGCCTTCATAAGCTATTGGAGACATCCCATATAAGCAACTTAATGGCACACCTGAAAGCCTAGAAAAAAAGAAGCAAACACACCCAACAGGAGTAGACCACTAGGAATAACCAAAGTCAGGGCTGAAATCAATAAATTAAAAACAAAGAGAATAATTAAAAGAATCAACAAAACCAAGAGCTAGTTCTTTGAGAAAATCAAATATATAGACAAACTCTTAGTCAAACTAAGTAAATAGCAGAAAGACACTATCCAAATCAATAAAGTCTGAAAGGTAGAGAGAGAGATAACAGATACTGAGAAAATCCAAAGAACCATTAGCTCTTATGTCAAAAGCCTATATGCCACCAAATTTGAAAAATTTAATGAAATATACAATTCTCTTGTTAGATTCCACTTACCAAAGATGAATCAAAATCAGGTAAAGATATTAAAGTCTTATACTGCCTAAAAAATAGAAGCAGCCATCAAAATCCTTCAAAAAAAAGCCAAGGGCAAGATGATTTCAGAGCAGAATTCTACAAGACCGTCAATGAAGAACAAAACCAATATTCTTCAAATTATTCCACAAAAGAGAATTGGACGCAACATGAACAAACTCCCTTCGTAAGAAAACAGTCACCTTGATAAATCCTCAAAGACTCCAAAAAAGAAAGAGATCTTCAGACCAATCTCTTTTATGAACAATGATGCAAAAATACTCAATAAATTAACCGCAAACCAAATCCAAGAACATACCAAAAGTATCATCCAACACGACCAAGTAGGTTTCATCCCAGGCATGCAGGGATCGTTCAATATATGGAATCTTAATCCATCATATAAACAAATTGAAAAAAAAAGCAGCAAAGGATCATTTCCATAGAAGCCAAAAAAGCATTTGACAATATCCAACAGTTATTCTTGTTTAAAGTCTTGGAGAGACTGGGGACAAAGGCACAGATCTAAAAATAGTAAAGACAATATACAGCAATTCTATAGCTAACATCAAACTAAATGGAAAGAAAGTTAAATCAATTCCACTGAACTCAGGGACAAGACAAGGCTACACACTCTCTCCAAATCTCTTCAATACAGTACTCAATGTCCTATCTAGGGCAAAAAGACAACTAAAGGAGATCAAGGGGACACAACTTGATAAGGAAGGAGTCAAATATCACTATTCACAGATGATATGACAGTATAAAAAATTACCCCAAAAATTCTACTACAGTTGAAAAACACTTGAGCAAAATGGCTGAATATAAAGTTAACTAAAAAAAAAAAAAAATCAGTAGCACTCCTGTATACAAAGGACAAATAGACTGAGAAAGAATTAGGAAAATAACACCCTTCACAATAACCAGGGGAAAAAATACCATAATGTATCTTGATGTTATCCTCAACAAGCCAGTGAAAACCTATAAAAAAAAAAAAAAAACAAAAAAACTTCAAGTCTCTGATGAAAAAAAAAAAGATACCAGAAGATAGAAGATAGAAATATATCTCATGCTCATGGATCAGTAGGATCAACATAGTAAAAATTGCCATCATACCAAAAACAATCTACAGATTCAATGATATTCTCATCAAAATTCAACATAATTCCTTAAGGAACTTGAATAAACAATTCTCAGCTTCATATAGAAAAATAAAAAAGCCAGAATAGATAAAACAATCCTGTACAATAGCAGGTCTTCAGCAGTTATTGCCATCCCAGATCTCAAGCTCTACTATAAATCATAGTAATAAAAACAGTATGGTACTGGAATAAAAACAATCAGTGAACAAATGGAATTGAAGTGAAGATCCATAAATAAACCCACACACCTATGGCCACTTGATTTTTGACAAAGAAGCCAAAACCATGCAATGGAACAAATGGTGCTGGTCTAACTGCAAGTCTACATATAGAAAAATGAAAATAGATCCATATTTATCACCCTGCACCAAACTACAGTCAAAGTTGTTCAAAGACCTCAACATAAAACCAGATACACTAAATCTGTTAGAAGAAAAAGTGGGAAAGAGCCTTGATCTCATTGGCATAGAAGGTAACTTCCTCAACAGAACACCAAGAACACTGGCTCTAAGATCAAGAATTAATAAATAGGATATCATGAAACAAAAAAGCTTCTATGAAGCAAAGAACTCTGTCAATAGAACAAGATGACCACCTACAGCCTGACAAAAGATCTTCACCAACCTTACATACAACAGAAAGAGCTAATAAACAATATATATATATATAAAGAACTGAAGAAATTAAACTCCAACAATCCAACAATCCAAATAATCCAATTTAAAACTGGGGTACAGAACTAAACAAAGATTTTTCCACAGAGGAATATCAAATGGTGGACATTAAATGCTCAATATCTGTAGTCATCATGGAAATGCAAATGACATTCCATCTTAAACTCATCATGGTTAAGGTCAAAACCTGAAGTGACAGCTAGCTAGTGAGAATGTGAAGAAAGAAGAACACTCCGCCATTGCTGGTGGGAGTGCAAATTATACAACCACTTTAAAAATCAATCTGATGCTTTCTTAGACAATTGGAAATAGTGTTAGTTCAAGACCCAGCTCTACCATTCCTGGGCATATATCAAAAAGATGCTCCACAATTCAACAAAGATATTTGCTCAACTGTGTTGATAGCATCTATATTCATAATAGCCATAACAGGGAAACAAACTGCATGTCTCTCAACCAAACCATTGTTTTACAGAAATTGTGGTACATTTACACAATGGAATGCACCTTGGGTATTTAACAAAAAAAAGGAAACTATAAAATTTTCAGGCAAGTAGATGGAACTAGAAATGATCATCCTAAGTGAGTTATTCCAAAACCAGAAAGACATGCATGGTATATACTCATTTGTAAATGGATAATGGCCATAATATAGTATAAACATACTACAATCTACAGACCTAAAGGAGCCAAATAAAAAGGAGGACCCTATGAAGGATGCTCAATTCTTATGCAAACGTGCAAATAGAATCGACACCAGAAGTGACTGAGGAGAGGGAAGAGGATGAGAGCCTAACATACATATCCTCCAAAAGACTCTGCCCAGCAGGGGTTCGAAGCAGATGCTAAGATTCACAGCCAAACTTTGGGTAGAGCACAGGGAATCATAGGAAAGAATGGGAGGATAGAATGTAGAAAGACCCACAACTGGCAGGACCTCCATAAGACGACCAACAAGGACAACAAATCTGGGCCCATGGGGACTTGCAGAGATTGACGGACCCACCAAAGACCATTCATGAAGAGGAACCACACCCCTGCTCAGATGTAGCTGATAGGCAGCTCAGTCTCCATGTTTGATCCATAGTAAGGGGAAAAGGTGCTGGCTTTGACATGGACTCTGTTGTCTGCTATTTGATCATTTCCCTTGGTGGAGGGGGCATTGCTATGACACATAGGAAGAGGATGCAGGCAGTCCTAGTGAGACTTGATAGGCTGGGTTCATATGGTAGGAGGGGAGGGTTCCCTGTATCTGAGATATAGGAAGTGGGATAAGGAGGAAAGAAGAATGGAGGGTGAGACAAGGAAGAGTCAAGGGAGAAGATTAAAATTGGGATGTTAAGTGGATAGATTATTTTTTAATTTAATTAATTTATTTATTACAATGTGTTCACTTTGTATCCTTGCCATAGCCCCCTCCCTCATCTCCTCCCAGGCCCACCGAACCTCCTTCTTCTGCCCCTATGCCCTTTCTCTAGTCTCCTAATTGGGGAGGAATTCCTTCCCTTCTAGCTTATCAGGTCTCATCAAGGATGGCTGCATCATCTTCCTCTGTGGCTTTGCAAGACTGCAACACTCAGGAGGAGGTAATCAAAGATTCGAGTTCATGTCAGAGAATAAATTAAAAAAAACAAATTTAAATTAAAAATAAATTAAATGTGAATAAAACAAACAAATAAAATTAAAAAAAAACAAATACAACAGGTAAGAAGAGCATCACACACCTACAAGTCAATGACTCAGAAAGCTCAGATAGTGTTAGTGTCATGAATAAATGGCATCCTAAGAAATTAAATATACACCCTGCCAAATTTCAAATGCAAGATATTGATGAAGATCAACACAAAAACCTATGCTTACATATACAAAACAAAAGAAAATAAATACCTAAAACTGTATATTCCATGCTCAGAACTCAATGATGGTGAGGTTGATAACAGGCATGTTGGCCTAGATTTAAGCCCAACACTCGACTGGAGTTAGAGCTGTAAGTTCAAAACCAGCCTGGTCTACATACAAACTTTCAGGAAACATCCAGGAACTCTGGGACATTATGACAACACAAAACTTGCTGATAATCAGATTAGAAGAAGAAGAAGGATGAGATCAAAGGTCCAGAAGACATGTTCAACAAAATCATACAAGAAAAATTTCTTAACCTAAAGAAGATGTCTATGAAGGCACAAGAAGCATACAAAATACCAAAGAGACTGGACCAGAAAAGAAAGCCCTCTTAGCACAGAATAATCAAAATACAAAACATGCAGAACGAAGAAAGAATATGAAAAGCTGCAACTGAAAACAAACAAACCAAACTACCCAACCAATCAGACAAACCAAAACAAATAAAAACCAACCAAAAAACAAAAAAGGCAGATCTATTGGAATTAACCCTGTATTCTCAGTAAAAATGCTAAAAGTTGAAGGGCTTAGACAGTGTGCTTCTGACACTAAAAAACTGCAGAAGCCAATACAAATTACTAACTATGCCCAGAAACTTTCAATCACCAAATGGGGAAAATAAGATGTTCCTTAAAAGGTCAATTTTAAATAATATGTATCTATAAATACAGCCCCACTCAAGGTGCTAAAACTACCACCACCACAAAAATAACAATCAGTGTTCAATGATATCTCTTAATAACATCAACCCAAATTCACCAATAAAAAGACACAGACTCACAAAATAGATGATAAAATAGAATCCACCCTTCTTCTAAGTACAACAAACACAGCTTCACATCAAGATAGACATTATCTCAAGGTAAAGGGTTGGAAAAAGATATTCTAAATAAATGGACTAGAGTATCAAGCTTGTATAGAAATTTTAATATGTAACGAAACAGTTTTCAAAAAAAACTAATCAAAAGATGGCAAAAGACATGACATATTAAAATAAAACATCCAGCAATATAACATTAACATAATACTTAACATCTATGCCCCCAACCTAAGAGCACCCAAGTTATAAAAGAAACACTTCTGCAGCTTCATCACATCCTGGCCCTCATTAACCGATAGGGGAAGACTTCAATATATCACTCTCACCAATGGACAGGTCCTCCTGACCAAACTAAACAGAGAAATGTTCCAGCTAACTAACATCAAAAAACTAAATTTACCCAAATAATGTTTACAGAACATCCACCCAAGCACAAAAGATTGTTCCCTCTTCTCAGCAACTCATATATTGTTCTCCAAAATTAATGATATATGTGAACAGTGGAAGTCTCAAAAGATATAAGAAACTTGCAATAACCTCCTGCATCCTATCAGACCACAAAGGTTTAAAGCAGCACATCACCAATAACAAAAACAATAGAAACCTTACAAACTTATAGAAACTGAACAACTCTCTACCGAATTAAAAAAATGGATCAAAACTGAAATAAAGGAAGAAATTAAAGACTTTCTAGAAGTCAATGAAATGAATACACAACATATCAAAAATCATAGTACACAATGGAATTGTTGACCAAAAGACAGTTCATAACACTAAACACTTTCAGAAAAAATAATCAGAAAGATTTCTTAGTAGCAACATAACAGCATACCTAAATACTCTAGAACAAAAAGAAGTAAACAAAACTAAAAGGAGTAGACAATGAGAAACTACTGAACTGTGTCTTCAGTGGTAAATCTGAATGTTTCCACAGGAAAAGAAAGGTAGATCCTATCAAAATTGATAATGATTAGATTTGAATAGTAGAGATCTCCTGAATAAGCAGAGGTAACTGTTCATCAGACATTGTGGTCATTCAGTCCAAACTAACTTAATAAAGACTAAAGTTTTCTTCTTAAATAAAAAGGATATTTTTGTTTTTTCATATTAAAAACAGTTAAGAGGTTTAAAATGTTTGAAATAAATTAAAAGGAATAAACTTGTTTGAGTTGGAATAATTTGGAGTGAATATAACATATTTGAGCAGCGTGGTGATAGACCATGCATTTAATCCCAGCAGAGACAAGCAGTTCTCTATTAATTAGTTGTTTTCTAAATTCAGGAGTTACAATGACAGGATGTTGGTGGTTCATAGCCTTAACCCCAGCATTTGGGAGGCACGTGTCTTTTACATACCACCTGGGAGGCAGAGGCAGGTAGGATTTACAGTGATTTTACTTAAAAGCTGCTTGTAAAAGGCAGGCTGAAAATCAAAGTGAATTCCCTTTATTATCTAGAAATAAATACACTTTAAGGTATATTTGTAAACTTTCAAAGATTTTTTTAACTTTAATTGAGATATTATACTTTTTCTATTTCCAAAAAAACCATTTTGCCATATAAAAGATATAACATCCCTAAAAAGGCACAACCCTCACCCCAGAATTAGGGATGGGGCAGGGTTTTGATTTAATCTTTTCAGGAGAATAAATCATCCAACTAAAGAATATGGAGACCACTGGACACATGAAATTTCTTAAGAAAATGACAGATCACCAAAAGAAAATGTCAAAAGAGAAGGAGTAAACTGGCCAACTGTTATCACTTAGCTTCATCACGTTCATGTTGTCTCTTCTGCCTTCTACAGACATGAATGCAAATTGTCTTTATCTATTTGCTAAAGAACAATCCAAAATCTCAATCTCATATCAGAAAAGCCACCTGGTAAGAAACAGAGGAAAATAGAAAAATAAGGGATGATTCTATTGTCACGAATCTCATAATCTTTTGGCATGATGTGACTTCTGTACTTACCACAAACTTCAATAATCAAGAATGTGTACAGTGTTTGTGAAAGAATGAGGAAGTGAGAGAAAAAGCCAAAAACATAAACCTAAAATATAGTCAAGTTTACATGAAAAGATGTAAGGAAACTCTAGTATGAAAAATGTGCACTGGACCAGAGATACATTTGATTTTCTAATTAATACAAATTAAATAAACACAGATTTCACAAGTGCTATAAGACAATCACAAAGTGACACGTAAACTGATATATTTCTGACCCTCCAGCTACTACTAACCTCCTTTACAGAGAGTCCTTTTACTCTGGAAATCTCTTGGAAAATGGAGGTGATCATAAAGCTGGGCTATGGATTGCAGTCCCTCATATCCCCTTGTGGGTTCAGGCACATCCCAGCCCTTGCCAACACTCACACACAAAACAATGTTGGAGAATAATTTAATATGTTTCCTGATGCATGGATTATGTCACAAGATGTGGAATCTGCCCTATCCACTTACCTAAAACCAGGCACACCTCACTGACAAAATTCTGCATCTCAGAAATTCATTTTGTACCCTGGAATTGAATTTCTCTAAAGCATGCCATTGTGCCTGGTGGTAGACATAAATAAAAAAAAAAAAAAAAAAAAAAATCAAAAACAAATAATCAATTATTGCTGAAGGATGATCACCACCAAGTTTTTTCTGCCAGTTTCAAAACTATTTGTAAAATTTGTTACAAAAAAAAAAAAAAAAAAAAAAAAAACATGTGTGAATACAACATTCATCATTTCTAGAAATGAGGCCTTCAGTTTTCCAATCTGTCCACTGCAAAATCAATGCCTGTGTGTGCACACTAGATAGTGATATTATAAGCACCACAACTTTCTACTGCCCAGGCTTTCTTTCTCCACTTCTCTGGACAATCAAAACTCAGGAAGGGTCAGAGGCCAAGGGTCTGCCAAGTCATCACAACAGAACCACAGCCTGAACTACAGTCAGTCTCATTCAAAGCAGATCAGGCTGAGATATCTCAGCAGCCTGCTCTTCCTGGCCTGGGGACAATGGCCCCACACTCAACATGACATGGCCTCTGGTCTCTCTCACAGTTCTTTAGAGCTACATCAGAGGAAAATCCCAGAACAAACCCAAAAACTACTTCCCACTGTTGCTCCTGACTTTTAGGCCTGCCCAGAGTCCCTCATTAGCTTGAACAATGGAGCTGAGTCTCAGGATAGTAGTAGTTACTCTACCAGTGGATCAAATATCAAATAATGCAAATAGCAGAGGCATTCTAGCTTTGCCCTAACCCCTATGGGCACACAGAACACTAGTGTTTTTATAAAAGAATGAAAATCGCAATTATTCAATTTTAAAACCTGCTAGCGCAGAGAGGCAGAGAAAGCACCCATCTGACCCTATTACTCACCAAGAGGAAAAAGCTTCAAAAGCTCACCAGCTCAGATGACAGCTCAGGGGGATAGACCAAAGGAACCCAAGGCCAAAGGCTTTCAAGATCAAAGCTCAAAAAAGCCCAAAATCTACCAAGCTAAAACCTCCTTCCACTTTTTAACTCTGTCTTAAATACATTTCAGCTGAAAGTTCCACTTAATCCTTAATCCATGTCAGCTGGTTTCTTGCTTTGCCTCTTGACCTAGGGTTAACATTATTAAATCCTATGCACAGAGAACTTTTGAATTAAAGGTATGTTCTAGGGATGAGGGAACCATACCATAATCACCTGTTTACAATAAACAGAAAGTTCTTGGAATTAAGGTTTGTGTTAGGGCTCAACCACACCAAACAGAGCAATGGGTTTACAGTTCACAATCTGAGGGATCACACTGCGATCAAATATTCTGCAACATCCTCATCTTGGAAATGTTTTAAAATACAGTCTTCCACTGTACCAGGGCAACTGCTCATTTTCCCAGATACAAGCCATTTATGTTGCACATTCCATTACATGATCAGTGTCCAGTGCAGTCACCTCTACCTCATAGTTGGGAAGTCCTTCAGACAAACTTCAGTCAAAGCCAAATAGTAACAACCAAAAGAAACAAATGGCCATGAATTTGAAAGCAAGGAGTAGTTAATGGGAGCTCAATGAAAATGAGAAATAAAACAAAAAGAATATGGCTGTACCTAGGAATGTTGGAGTAGAAAGTTTATTATAGATAGAGAACATAGTCAGACACAGGGACATCTGGGACAGTCTAAAGTTGACATGACCCTGAGCTTTGTGAGATGACAGGAGAGATGGAAGTGGAGAGCCAGAACAAAGGGACAGGAGGATAAATGATAAATGAAAAACACCAGGTAACCAAAATGATTGGAATACATAAGGAAGGACAGCTGGGAGGAGGGCAGCTCAACTCCTGAGCTAGAGAATTGTGATTGACACCCATTCCTTGTAACAGGTAAGGACTGAGGGATGCTGGGAGAACCTGACAGCCAAATCTGCTTTGATTGTTAAGTAGCCACCTTAACGATTTATCCCAGCATTTGAGACTTAAGAGTACAGAGGAATGAGAAGGTTGAAACGATTTCATTATAATCTTAAAAATTATTTTTAAAAGTTGAAAATGGCTTTATGGTCCAATATTCTTCAGGGAATTCAAGTATATATTAGAGCACACAAAGTATTACTCACACCTTTTCTCTCTCAGGTTGTGCATTTTCAAATGGGGGGAGGGAAAAGCATTCCTGTTAGGCACTACCACCCCACTTTGTCCAGATCTTCTGTGTGTTTGAACTAGTGTAACTGTAAAAATTTGCTTTCCAGAAACAAGTTCAGCAACTAATCCATATTCTTGATTCTCTTTGTGTATAACTCCCAGCCCTAAACATACACTTTCACATTTACTGACCATCTAAAATTGATTACCATTATCATTGCCATTTTCCCTCCTCCCCCTCCCTTTCTGTGTTGTGACAACACCAGCTTCAAAGTAGGTCAGTGAACTCAATTCTTACACAGGTCCCTCTTTATTTGTAATCACCCACCTCCAAACAAACAAAAAACAAACAAAACAAAACCCAGGGAGGTCAGTGGACACATTCATTTGCTGCTCTCTTTTACCTCAAACTGACCAGTCAGGGCTCACCTGAAAAGACTTGCAGGATTATGTTCTAGGCACTGAGCAGTAGAGGTAGCATTCAGTGTTTAAATAAAGTGTAAGCTAACATGAAACATGATCTGCAGGAGACATTGTTATAAACAAAAACAAAAATCAAAGCACTAGAGAAAAAGGAATGAAATTCTTAATGACTGGGGATTATCAGAGAATATTAACTAATAAGAGAGTAGAGCAGTGATGCATCAACAAAATAAAATTTAATAATACCAACAACTGACTTATTTATTTATTTATTATTTATTTATTTAGTGTTCTGCATGCATGTACACTTGCACACCATAAGAGAACACCAGATCTCATTATTGATGTTGTGAGTCACCATGTGGTTGGTGGGAATTGAACTCCTGACCTCTGGAAGAGCACCCAGTGCTCTTAACCTCAGAGTTGAAAAAGAAAACACATAGGCATAATGACTTTGAAAAACACAGGCTATTCTCTTGTAGAGGGAAATCGATTAATAAGATACTGTTCGATGTTGTCCCTGTGTACAATATTAGCTGCTGAGACCTGTAACCTGACAAAGCATTAGTCAATAGCCTGTTTCTCAAATTTGAACTGGCAGAACTGTGTCAATGGGGATTGTACATATGGGCATAGGACAGTCCCTTAATTCAAAATTCAATATTCACTGGATCAAGTTACCTGACCTAAACTGTACACCCAACAATCTGGTCTGTTTTCATTTGCATTCATAAATTAATAAATATATGTTGGGAAGTTACAAATTAAAAAACCTCACCCTGCTACATTTCTAGATAATCCTGGTGAGCAAAAATGAGTTTCCCGGAATCCTAATCTCTAACAAGCCTGGTTAGCATATTACTTATTTGTGGAGTATTTTACAGACATTCTTCCCTCAGCTAAATTCTATCTGGGACCACTAGTTTCTCAGCAATAGTAAATCCTTTATATCATTGGTTCTACTCTTCTATATCACAGCTTAATATTGGAGTACTCCCTGACACAGGACATACCATTTACAACCTCCACAAAATTCAAATGTATCTTTTAGAACTGAGAACCTATCTGTCACCCCCAAGGTCACCAGTAACTAGGCCTAAAAAAGGTCACCTCAAGGTCACCAGACTAGTGAGTCTGCCCCAAGGTCACAAGAAATTGGGCCATGGGCCACCAATTCCAAAAACAATGTCGTAAGATTCCCTATCCAAGGAACAGCCTGAGGATAACCACAAGGATGGGAAATATCTTATCTAGCAAAATGGGGCATTTGTGCTGAGCAGCCTACCAACCTTGTAGTAGAACATTCAATGACATGGAAAATACCTAACATTCCTGAGGCCTAGAGATAGCTTGCTCAATGTTAATTATCTTAGCTAGCCAATCACTTTGTAAAAAGCTTGCCCTTGCTGAATGTCACCCAATCTTGTAACTGTTAAACTGGAACTTCCTGGTCCTTCCTAAAACCCCAATCAAAACCCCACCATGCAGCTGTTCAGGGCTCTCCTCTCTGATCCACTGTGTTGGTAATGATAGAGAGACCCAGCTTAAGCACAAATAAAACTCTTTGCTCTTGCATATGTGGTCCTGCTCCTTTGATCTTTGGTGACCCTAAGATCTGGCCATAACATATGGGTTCTCATATTGGATCCCCAAGTCTCCCAAGCACCCTGGGCACATGGAGCTGAACAACAGTCAGTAAGTGAGCACTCTGTCTGTCTGTCTCTGTCTGTCTCTGTGTTTCTGTGTTTCTTTTTTTCAGGACTCGAGGCAAAATATGTAATCTGTGTGGTCAGAAAGGTTAGAGCTGATGCTTTGGACAGCTGTGGGCCAGAGGAGGCCTGGAAGACTTTCCAGACCCCTCAAAGGGGCACATTTGAAACAGTAATTGAGCACTGAGTTTTCTGTGATCACTGGATCTTTGGACAAAGACAATGTAGAGTACCCAGTTTTCTGTGATCTCTGGCTTTGGACAAGGACAATCAGGTAGCTCCTGCATCAGAGATTCGCTGATATCCTACTTTCATTTTTTCCACTGCAGGAGTGGTGGGATCTGCTGTCTGTATCTCTGTATTTTTCTGCTGCACAAGCAATGGGATCTAGATGTTTGTGTCTTGTTTAACTGTTTTGACTCTCACTGCCATTTTTTTTTTTTGTCTCTGGGCCTGACTGAGGACATGGAACAGAATCCTTCTATCCCCCTAGACTTGATTCTTTCGCATTTCAGGGAGGCTTGAGCCATGCTCCACAGGCTCCAGTGAGAGTGGCGAGGAGGTGCCAAGGGATGGATACAGTATGTGGAGCCCCAGGCTTGCCACCTCTGCCAATGTTCTCTGGTCTCTGGTCTGGCAGAGCTTATCCACTACTCTGGCCTTGGGTCTGAGAGAGCTTGGCCACTGCTCTGGACTCTGATCTGGCAGAGATTTGCTGCTGCTGGTGTCTCTGGTTTGGCAGAGTTTGGCTTGTGCTTTGGCCTCTGGTCTGGTATCAACAGATATGCTGATACTATATGAACATATCTGATGGTCTGATCAACAGATATGTTGCTGCTCCATTCTCTGATCTGGCTGAATACAGTTCACCATTCCAAACTCTGGTGTAGTTGGGAGGATCCTGATTTTGGGGTAGGCCACCACTAATGGAACCGGATAGAGGGCCCATAGAGAGACAGGCCACTGTTCTGAGTTTTGTATTTTTTCTTCTTCCATTCTCTTTGCATGCATTGTACCCAGTACATTTTTTCTTGTGTTGTTCTTTTCTGATTTTGTTTGCTTGTGATGGTCTCAGTAGGCCAGTAACCAAACAGCTGTGCTCCATGGTTACTTTGCCTGCCCCATGTTCCCAGTGCTACAAGCTGGGGCACCTCTGGTCACCAGTGGGAGCATGCATTTCCACAAGGTTGGCTGGTAAAGCTCAGTTGGAGAGGGGTCTGTGTGCAGAAAATCCTGCTGGGCTGGACCTCACTGCCTCCTTGCTTCCTCCCTGAGGAAAGTTGGTGACCTGAGGTTAGCTCTGGCTTGGAACAATGATCACCAAGTATGCTTTTAGCCGAAATATATTTTGGTTATTCCTATTATTATTATTGGTTAGGGTCCCCTGCAGCCAAGCCTGGTCTGAAACTAAACAGCTATAAGATGACCTTGAATTTATGATCCTTCTACTCTACCTCTTATCAACTGAGCTACACCCCTAATCCCTCAAACTTCATGTTTGTTTTTTTTTCCCAGTTCTTACATAAAATTCCATTCACTCTACCCAACAGTTGCCCATCACGCTCAGCATCTGCTTACAAACTTCATGTTTTTAACCATAGGTGCCTTCAACAAGGAAGTGGACCGAATCCATTGGCTTCACTGAGCTCCTGGGTATCTTCCAGTGTACTGGCATTGTGCTAAGAATACCCACCTGAGAACCTTGGCACATGACTTATTAGCCTGGCTGCACTTACAAAATTGTCATTTGAGAACTAAATCAATTCTTTTTCTTGTTTTTTTTTATGATTTATTTTTTTTATTCATACAATGTTCTGCCTGCATGTGTGACAGCACGCCAGAAGAGGACACCAAATTTCATTATAGATGGCCATGAGCCACTTTGTGGTTGTTGGGAATTTAACTCAGGACCTTTGGAAGAGCAGTCATGCTCCTTAATCTCGGAGCCATCTCTCCAAACCAGCCAATTCTTTTTTTATGCAAGGTCTCAGACTGGCAACTAAAAGAATTTTGTTAGAAAAATCTTAGAAAGCACATGTATGCTTGTGCTTTTTTTGGGTGGGGACACTGTCAATATGCTCTCTGAAGGGCTAAAGGATGTAAGGGGGGATAGATGAAGATTTCACCATGTCTGAGAATCTACCCCTCCCCCCCTAGAAAATGAGTTGCTTTACTTAATCACCAGTGCAAGAAAAATTATAGCTACAATGGATTTTGGGTTCAAGGTCTAGAAGTGAGGCAGCAGAGGTCCTTTTAGCAATGCATTCTCAGAATTGTATCCATTCAAGTGTAATGTTTGTAAATTCACACTGAACAAGGAAGGAATGGAATGGGAGGGAAGGAAAGGGGAGGGGAGGGACATGTTAAAAATTTTCCTGGCAAGGAAACAGAAAAGAAAAAAATCCTGCTTAATGAAGTTCTACCTTTTGTGTGTGTGCCCAAGAATTCTTAACTCGCATTTATGTGTACATCCTTTTATCATATTTACATATATATGTATATATACACATGTATTCACAAACATACACACACAGATACACACACACACATATATATATATACTCTAAAAGCTTGCTGAATAATGGTATTTCAATGTCTTCCTCACATTTAAACTGCATTATTTTTGGGCCCTAAAATTAAAACCAATTCTTATCAATATTTGGAGGTTTTGCTTGGTTTGAACGTGTGGTTTTATTTTCTTAGTTAACAGTGTGTACACAGTCCTTTATACCAGGGTTATCATACTTGGGTCTCTAGAAAAGTAATGAAAAACAATAAATAGTACTAATAATATCAATGACTAAAATGAAAGTAACTGAGTGCATTGCACAATGATCTCAGATGTTCTATTCAGACAGGACATTTTATGATGAACGTTTTTTCATGAGGTGCCTGTTAAGCTTAGGGCTTGTTTACAACATTCTCTTGAAAACAAGGTTCAAGATGCATCCTGAAGTCATAACACCAATGATGTACAGAGAGGACATAATCAGCTTTGCAGATATGGTCTCCTAGGGATAAGGATGGCAGGATGCAAAACCCAGGACATTTTCTGAGAATATCACCTCTCATAAAATGTAATGAAAACATAGAATCTTCCCAGAAAATGAACATGCACATAAAAGAAAGTATGTATAAAGCAGGTATACAGTGAATGTCAGGAAAAGGTCCAGGTTAAAAACTAACACCAAATAAATATTACTGTTGCTGATCTAATGTAATTTCTACATTATTTGGAAGGCAGTGACAGGACAACTGTTAACCCCTGTATTTAAGGCAGAGCATCTCTATAAAAAAAAAGCAATGCTTTGCTTCTCCTGTTCCTTTTCTTTCTCCTCTTTCTCCTTCTTCTTTACCTTGTATATGTGAAGCAAATGTTCTACCTCTGAGCTGTATTCCTAGCTCCTAAACAAAACAGGTAGATACAGATAGTCTTTGCATATGATAAAGCTAGATGCTAAACCTCATTAAAGCTTAAAGGAATTAACTTGTTATGGGATAAATGAAAGAGAACACAGAGAAAGCAACAGGCATAGAGGAGGCTGTCCTAGTAACAGCAGTAACAGAACAAGATAAAAAGACTCAAGGAGAAGTTTATTACAGATTGCACAATGGCTGGCATTAACAAATAAAATGTGCTCCCATCCTCTAGGTGGAAATTCTGTATTACTATCAGATTATGAAGACTTTGTTAAAGGAATTTGCTGTTTAAAAGGTTATTTGTCCTTCCCCAGATAGTTACTGTTTGTGAATTAGGTACCCAATACTGTGCTATGTCCTAAACACACAAAAATGATTAATGCAAACATCATTCTCTATGAGCTTACAATCTTATGGGGTTATCCATCACAAACAAACCCATAGACCATGAATACAAATGTATACATCACTCTAAATTCCACTATGAAACCTAAAGGAAAGCAAGAGGGACCAAAAAACCCAGAAGGGATAAAGAACGTATATATTCAAAGGCTGAGAGGTGAGAACATTTTAGTTCAGTAGGGGAAATGAAAGAAGGTGAATTTGTTTGGAATATACTAGGCAAGAAGAAAGGAATGATAATAATAATAATAAAAGATTAAAGAGGAAGAGAGAGGAGATGAAGAGATGACTCAGTGATGGAAAATACCTCCTGTGGGGCTGGAGAGATGGCTCAACTTCTCTTCCAGAGGTCATGAGTTCAATTCTCAGCAACCACATGGTGTTTCACAACCATCTATAATGAAATCTGGTGTCCTCTTCTGGCCTGCAGGCACACATGCAGGCAGAAAACTATATAATAAATAAATAAATAAATAAATAAATAAATAAATAAATAAATAAATCTTAAAACAAAACAAATCATTCCTTTTTTGTTCAGAGTTCCTAGCATGTCCATGGTGGTTGACAATCTTCTGTAGTTCCTGTTTCAGGGAATTTGAAGCCATATACCTACTGAGATATAAGGCACAAACACACATTGTGGTACACTTATATACATGCAAGTAAAATACTCTTATCACTCATCTGCACAAAAGATAAAAATACTCCCCTCAAAAAAAAAAAAAAAAAAAAAAAAAGGGTCAGCAGGTGTAGTGGCACACATTGGATCTCTGAGTTCAAGGCCATCCTGGTCTACAGAGTGAGTCTAGTCCAGACAAAGCTACAAACCCTGTCTTGAAAAGCAGAACAAAACAACAACAACAACACAAACAAAAACTAAACCAACCAAACAAAAAAGATCATAAAGCAAGTGTGCTGACACATTGTTATAAATGGATCATTAGGAAAGTCAGGAATGAAGGTCAACCTGGACTATACTCGAAACTCTGTCTCAAAAACAAAACAGCAGCAACAACAAAACCACACAAGAATCTGATTGCCTGGGATGCTTTGGGACATTGACATTTTTTAATCTTAATTCTTGGCTACATAGGAAGCAATGTTGAGGAGTGTGGTTGTTTGACCCCTATAGACTCATAAGTTTGAAAATCTGGTTCCCCATTGGTGGAACTGTTTTAGAAAAATTAGGAAGTGTGATCTTGTTGAAGAGGTGTTCCACTGTGTGTGGGATTTGAGGTTTTAAAATCCCACACCATTCTCAGTTGGCTCTTTGCCTCATACTTGTAGATCAGGACATAAGCTCTCAGCCAATGTTCTCTCTGGTGCCTGCCATTCCTGTCTGCCACCATGGTCCCTGCCATGATGGTCATGGACTTACCTTCTGAAACTCTATGTACCCAACCAACTGTTTCTTCTATAAGATGTCTTGGTCATGATATAGTGGCACAGTGATAAAAAAGTAACTAAGACAAGGGGTTTGAAAACAGGACATAAATGATTTGGTGTATGCTTATCTCAAAGATTCTTTAGTCCTCTAAAATTAATAATAAGATTTCAGAAATTTACACACACACACACACACACACACACTTTTCTGTGCTTCCCAGAGACAGATCCATATGGCACTGTTCTTGATTTCTGGCATAACTCAAAGGGGAAAGTTACACAATGTCCTGGGCCCTTTATTTCTGGCAGATGAGGGATGAGGATGTCCACAAATTCCTCACCACAGAAACCCAATTAGGTGGCACCAACCTTGATTTTAAGATGGAGTAATACATCTACAAAAGGAACAGTGATGATATCTACATCATAAATCTGAAGAGGACCTAGGAGAAGCTGTTGCTTTCAGCTCAGGCTACTGTTGATATTGAGAAACTTGCTGATGTCAGAATCATCTCCTCCAGGAACACTGACCAGCGAGCTGTGGTGAAGTTTGCCACTGCCGCTTGGAGCAACTCCTGGGATCTTCACTAAACAGATCCAAGCAGCTGATGACTGAACTCAGAGCTGACCACCAGCCCCTCACAGAGGCTGCTTAGGTCAACATGCCCACCATTGCTCTGTGCAACACAGATTCTCCTCTGAACTATGTAACATTGCTATCCATGCAACAACAAGGGAGCTCACTCAGTGGGTGGATGCTAGCCCAGGATGTATTCCACATGTGTGGCACTATCTCCTATATTCATCCATGGCAGTTTATGCCTGATCTTTATTTCTATATAGACCCAGAGGAGATGGAGAAGGAGGAGCAGGCTGCTGCTGAGAAGGCCATGACCAAAGAGGAATTCCAGGGTGAATGGACTGTGCCAGTTCCTGAGTTCACTGCCACTCAGCCATGGCAGATTGGTCTGAGGATATGCAGGTGCCCTCAGAACCCATCCAGGTGTTCCCAACTGAAGACTGGAGTGGCTAGCCAGACACTGAGGACTGGTCATCAACTCCCACAGCATAGGCTACTGAGTGGGTTGGAGCCACCACTAAGTGGTCCTGAGCTCCTCTGAAGAAACCTGTGCAAAGAGAAAAGGTAGAAGAAAAATAAAGTGCCTAAAAGCTGAAAATATGCACACACACACACACACACACACACACACACACACACACATTTTACAAACAATAGTTTTGAGTGTTGGGCATAATGATATACTTCTGTAATCTGGCTCTCAGGAGGTTAGAGCAGAAGGATGGTGAGCTTGGGCTATGTAGTGAGATCATCTCAACAATAATGACAAGACTACAACAACCAGAGATTGTTTTGAGGCTGGGGCATGTAGCTCAGTGGTAAATCATGTGCTAAGCATGAACAAGATGGCTCTAGGTTCCATTGTCATCTCCAAAATACCAAACAACAAAAGCAGAATATTGTGGCTGGAGAGATGGCTTGGAGGTTAATAGAACTGGCTGTCCTTCCAGAGGACCTCAGTTCAATTCCTGGCAACCACATGATGGTTCACAACCATCTATACTGGGATCTGATGCTCTCTTCTGGCATGCAGGTGTATATGCCATGTAGAGAACTCATAGACATAAAAAAAATCAATAAAAAAAAAAAAAATACAGGCCGAAGAGATGGCTCAGAGATTAAAAACACTAGCTACTTTTCTAAAGGTCCTGAGTTCAATTCCCAGCAACCATACCCCCTTCTCCACTCCAGCATGCACACACACTGCACCAACAGAGTCAGCTTTGTGGAAACACACCATATTCAGGCGCTAGGGATCTGCACTCAGAGGAGCCCACCTTTGTTCTAATGCTCTGCTAAAGCTTTTGAAATCTTTAACTTTTGAACAAGGGATCTTTCACTTTTGTTTTGCACTGGACTCTGCAAATTATGTAGCCAAGGCCTGTGTACCAAACTTTCAATCTATATAAGAACAGCCTGCAAAGCCTCTCAGTACCACTGTGACCACTGAGGCCCCAGGTACTTCGAAAAAAATGTCAAGACACAATGGCCTAAGACGCAGTCTTTCAGCCATCTCTGGATTTCTCTTTCCTGCACCCCAAACATAGTTCAAACTGAAAATGTGTGCTTGACACACAAACTTTTTTTTTCTCAAAACAGGGCTTTTCTGTGTAGACCAGGCTGGCCCTGAATTCAGAGCGACCCACCTGCCTCTGCTTCTCTGAGTGCTGGGCTCACAGGTGTGTGCCACTGCTCCAGTCCAGGCTTACAGACTTAATTTTAAGACTGGGTCAATATCTTCCTTTTTGTCTTTAGGTTTTTTATATAAGGGCTTGGAATGTAGCTGAGTTGGTAAAGTGCTTGCCTTGCATCCATGAAACCTCATGTTTTGTACACACCTGTAATCCCAATAAGGAGGTGCAGTCAGGGGTATCAGAAGTTCAACATCATCTTAATGTGTTGGAATTTTTGAGGCTAGCCTGAGATACGTAAAACCTGATCTTAAAAAATAAGTTTTACATATAAAAAGCCATTTTTACATACATGGAACCAATGAACAGGGAAAAGGGTAAGGAAGATATTATAAACTATCAAGATGGTAGATGACAATGATGTGAGTGTGAAGTGGACATGTGGGAAGTAGGAGCAACAGGACTGAATGACAAATGTGGGGTTGAGAGAAAGGCCAATATTAAGGGTGGCAGTCATTAATATTCTTGCTTAGGCAACTGAGTGGTCTGAGATGTGGCGACGTAACAGGGAAATTTCCAACACATCTCTCAGTCTCCTTTGTTATAGGTCGTGAGAAGGTATAATTGGGGGGGGGGAATCCCACAATAATAATTTTAAAAGCCACACACAGTCATGTGGTGTCCCTCCCCTTCTGGTAGCTTCAGAGAACATGAGGACAGTTACAGTGGGCCAACTCTGACTTCATAAAGAAGGACTTTCTTAGAGGGCTGGCTGTTAAGCTGTGGAACAGGCTGTCTCTGGAGGAAGTGAGATTACTCTTTACTGAAAAAAGTGGAGAAAGAGCTCCCAGGGACATGACTGGGAAAATGTCTACAGGAGGTGTGGTGGGAAGTTTTGTTTGCTTTAATTATTTTGAAAAACAATCTACTCTTCATCACTTATGCTGACTCCTCCATCCAACTAGGAACCATTTACAAAGGAGGTCCTGAGTTAAAGGACCCCCTCAGTTTCAGTTCTTCTAGCATGGCCAGGCCTAACCCGCTCAGACCCCTGCTGAAAAAGTCTGCCCTTTCACTGGGAATATAGCTTAATGATAGAAGGCTTTCCTAGCATGTATGAGACCATAAGTTCAATCACCAGCACGGAATCGGGAAGAGAAACACCCATAAAATTGAACTAGTCAGTCATAGCAGATGAGCTCATGACTCTTTGAGTTCACAGCTCTAGTCACTAGCTTTATGCTGGTCATTGGCAGAGGGTGTATGTGTTGCACTAAGTCCACTGGCATCTACTATATACAAAATGTTAAGGATCAAACCCCTCAGCGAATGATGTCCTCACAAAGATAATTTCTAAACCACCAGTTCTGAAAACTTCAGTCTTAATTTGGGTACATATTCAACTACTAAAAATTCATGATTATTAAGAAGTGGCAAAGTAAACTCATCCAAGTGTTGTGCCAGCCAAATTTGAAAACATCAGTAGTGGAAATTTTGGGAACAGGGACTGTCTCTGAAATGAACTGATTGGCCTGCTCTTTGATCACCTCCCCCTGAGGGGGGAGCAGCTTTACCAGTCCACAGAGGAAGACAATGCAGCCAGTACTGATGAGACCTGATAGACTAGGATCAGAAGGAAGGGGAGGAAAACGTCCCCTATCAGTGGACTGGGGGAGTGGAATGGGTGGAGAGGGTGGAGAAGGGGGAGAGTGGGTGGGATTGGGAGGGGAGACAGGAGGGAGCTACAGGGGGGATACAAAGTGAATAAATTGTAATTAATAAAAATTTAAAAATAACAATATAAAAAAAAAAACTCAATCGAATTGGATAATCTCTAGACTGGACAAAGAGCCCCATGGATTTATTCGATTTTGCTTTTGCAGTAAAGCAACTTTGAAGTTAACTCCTACTTCAGCTACCAGAACCTTGAGACAATAAAGCAGTGAAAGTCAGGAGGGCGGGACTGCAGGAGGCGGGGGGAGAGGAGACAGGACCATTTCAGGAGGATCCCAGGGATGTCCTGTTCCTAGGTGGAACCCTACTCCCTTGGGCACTCAGAGGAAAGCCTAAGCTAACTGTCCCAAGCCCAAGCGGCCCAGAAACCATAGGCGCCTCTGAAGATTGCGCAAGTCTTTTCCTCCCCTGCCAGCTCGGTGGCATGTTTCTAAAATCCCCATCTGCACACATAAACAGGGAACATGCAGCCAAAAGCCTCCTAGGCGGTCCAAATTCCAAGCTTCCAGCCGAGGGCGGGAGAATCTCTGCTGTGCGGCCAGTGGCAAGCAGGCGGCAGAGAAGTGCAAACTTTCCAACTGACCCCGCGACCCTCCATGCCCTTTTCCCCCCACTGAAAAAAGGAGAGAGAAGGCGGGAGGAAAGACCCTTGATAGAGGAAAATAAAGAATAGGGGAGGGGGCGTTGAGGCAGAGAGCGGCCTCTAAGAGCTCCCCCTCATTGCAGCCGCCCACTTCCTGAGCTGAGGGTCCAAGCGGAATCTGAGAAACACGAAGGCATAGCCCTCTCGGATAAGGCGGGGGAGGGGCTTGCGCGAGGCGAAGCGCAGGCGCAGTGCGCGCCTCCATTGTCAAGTGTGACGTAAGCGCCATTGCTATGGCAACAGCCGCCAAAGGGAAAAGGCTGAGCTCTTCCCTTTGGGTTGCAGCGGAGGCGAGGGTTGGCGACTGGAACCCGCTATCTGGGCGCGATGGCGGCAGTCGTGGCTCGGCTAGTGGACTACTTCATCGTGGAAGGCTGAGACCCGGAGAAGCCAGGTAAGGGTGTGGGGTGGGCGCTGCCTCAGCTCCGCCTCCACCCCAGACTCTGCCTCCGCCTCCTGGCTCTGCCTCCCTCCTTCCCTGGGCTCTGCCTCCCTCCGCCCCCGAGCTCTGCCTCCGCCCCCGGGCTCCGCCTCAGCCCTGGGCTCCACACCCCGCCCCGGGCTCCTCCCTCCACCCCAGGGCTCTGTCCCCGCCCCGTCCCGGGCTCCTCCTCTGCCGCAGGCTCCGCCCCCAGGTTCAGCCTCCGCCTCCTTCCTCTCCGGGCTCCGCCTCCGCCCTACCAGGCTCCGCCTCTGTCCCCACTAGGCTCCGCCTCTGCTTCCCCTGACTCCACCTCCCTCCTCCCCCGGGCTCCGCCTCCGTCCCCAGGGCTCCCTCCCCACCCCTGGGCTCCTCCCCCGCCTCCCCCTTTGTCTCTGCCTCTGCCCCCCGCAGCCATCCAGTGGGCTAGGTGGTGCTGGGCCTGGCATTGCAGCTGGGAGGCGGGAAGGAGAGAGGGTTGGGTCCGATGGTGGAGGAGCGGCGGGTCCATGGGTGTTGGCCATCACGGAGCAGTTGAGCCAGACTGGCTGTGGGCGTGTGTGAGGGACCCACAGGAGGGCGGTTGTGGAGCGAGGCCAGGGCTGTGCAGTTGGGGGCTGGTGGGCTGGGCGGGTCGGGAGAGCCTGCCCGAGTTCCTCCATGAGCTTCTGTGGAGGCTGCTGGTACCCGGGACCGCGCCCTTGGGCCACCAGTGATAGGAGGGCAGGAGCACACTGTGCGGAGTTCCTAGGGATACACTTGTGCCCCGCATCCTGAGGAAGAGTGATGCTGGGACCAGTCCTCCAAGAAAGAAATTGCAGAGAGTTGGGTGCTGCCTCCCGCCTGCCCTCGAGCTCGTGGGGTGGGAGAGCTTGGACATCCGGGTCGAAAGAAAGCAGGGTAATTGGAATGCTACAGGATCCATGCACATTTTTAGGAACATTTTTTTCAGGACGTATATGCCGGCATTCCGGAATGAAATGATTCTTCTTAAGTAAAGACAGCCAGCCTCTTGGGTGAAGAGAGCCAGTGTTCTCTCTCACTCAGCTTTCACGTGTTTTGATTGTTCCCTTTATTTGTCAGAGAATTCTTCAGAAGGAACAGTTTGGTAGATACACTGCTGTTTATACTTTGATGGACTTGCACACCCAGGTGTATACAAGGTTCACGCAGACATATTTTCCTATTTATATCTCTTTGTATTGCTATGTGTAGATAAGCGGGATGAAATAACATAACTATAGAGATGAGGAAACCTCTTTTATTTCAGGTTAATTCCACTTTTACCCTAGCAAGGAATTTTAGCTACCAGCCCTGCAGCCTCTTGTCTCAGGAGGTGCTTAGGTTGTGTTTTGCTTATTGTTAGTCGTTGGTAGCACTAGGGTACCACTATTCTACTCATCTCTTTTTTATTGTTTATTTATCCCTAAGAATTTGTTTAAGGGAAGGGATCCTTCACATTTTTTTTTCTCACTACTGCCTAATTGAGCTCACTTAAAAGAATTGCTTGCAGATCAGTGAGATGGCTCAGCAGATAAAGGCTTTTTCTGGGCAACCCTGGAGACCTGAGTTCGATCCCTGAATTAATGAAAAGGTGGAAGGCAAGAAGTGATTGCACAGAGTTGTCTTCTGAACTCCCTATGTGTTCCCTAGTATGCATGATTCACCATCAACATGAACAAACACACACACACACACACCCGCTCAAAAAAGAAGTCATTGTGCTGTATTTAGAGAATCTTCTTGCTGCTCCAAAATGTCACGTCATTTCACTTGTCAGTCTCTTACAGACATAGTTTTACCCAGAATGCTAGTGTGGAATATCAGTTTTGTTTTTAATCTTGTTCAGTTTTTAGTTACATTGTTCTTCCTCCTACAAAAAATTTACTTAATTTGTTTTGTTTTTTTTTTTTAATTCTCTCTACAGAACCCTGGCTGTCCTGGGATTCCCTATGTAGACCAGGCTAGTCTTGAACCTACTGAGATCCACCTTCCTCTGCCTCCCAAGTGCTAGGGTTAAAGACCATGCCCAGCTTCCCCCACAACAATTTTGAAACAATAACAAACTTTAAAAAGTTCCAAGTATGGCACAGAGTTAATTGCTGTTTTACTTTGGACTTTTTTAGAGGACGCTGCTGACCTGATGCCCTGTCACTCAGAATGGTTCAGTGTCAGTTTTTTTTTACAAACAAGAACGTTGTCCTAATTAATGACAGTGCAGTTATCAAAATAGGAACTTCATGGTACACAGCATTCCATTTAATTTGGATTTTGCTGACTATGTTATTACTCAAACATATGTCGAAGTAAGATGTAAGATGTTACATTTAAGTGTTGTATTGTTTCTTTATGTCTTTAGTCTCTTTCAATATGGAACATTTCCCTCATCTTTTTCATGATCTTGTCACTTTTGATGACTATGGGTCAGTTATATTTTTTCATTAATTAATTTATTTGTTCATTTTACATCCTACTCACAACCCCACTACCTCCTCTTCTCCCAGTCCCACACTCCCACCCATTTTCCCCATATATCCCCCAACCAACCCACCCTGGGTCACCAAGTTTCATCAGGATTAAGTACCTTCTCTTTCACTGAGGCAAGATAAGGCAGCCCTGTTAGGGAAATGGAATCCAGAAGGGGGCAACAGAGTCCAAGGCAGAGACAGTCCCTGCTTTTGTTGTTAGGAGACCCACTTGAGGACAACCAGTCCATCAATTTCATATGTGTAGGGGTCCTAGGACTAGTCCAGACATGTTCTTTTGTTGGTGTTCCAGTCTCTATGAGACCCCATTGTCCCAGGTGTGCTGGCTGTGTAGTTCTTGTGCTGTCCTACCCCTCCAACTCCTCAATCCTTCCTCTGACTCTTTCACAATACTCCCTGAGTTCTGCGGAATTATTTAGCTGTGGGTCTCTGCATCTGCTTTCATTATCTGCTGGATGAAGCCTCTCAGATGACAGATACTACTGGTCTCCTGTCTACAAGTATAGCAGAGTAGTATTAATAGTCTCAGAAGTTGGGTCTCTCCCATGGGTTGGGTCTCAAGTTGTGCCAGTCCTTGGTTGGCCATTTCCTCAATCTCTGTTCCATCTTTTATCCTTGCATATCCTGTAGGGGGACAAATTTGCATCTAAGGTTTTCTGCATTGGTTGGTGTCCCCCTCCATACTCTGGCCACAGGATGTATCTACTTCAGTCTTAATATCCCTACTGTTAGGAGTCTCAGCCAGGGTCACCCCCATATCTTCTCAGGCGCCTCCAAAATTTCAGGTCTTCCTCTGGTCTCAGAGATGCCCCAACACCATTTTTCCTCTCCCCAATCCCTTTTACCCCCATCCCCCTTTACCCACACCTGATCCCCTCTCCTGTTCCTCTCTTCATCCCCTGCTCCCACCCACTTACTCTCTCCATCCACTTCTCATGTCTGATTTTATCCCCCCCTTCGTGGGATTCAAGTATCCTCTCTTGAACCCCTCTGTTTATTTGGGTCTGTGGGTTGTAACATGCTTATCCTGTACTATAGGGATAATATCCCAGGTTAGTTATTTTTGTGGACTGTCTCAGCTCTCTGTGTTCTCATGTATGGATATGTATGCTTGTGCAAGGGTTTCACAACAGTGGTGCATACTGTGTTTTGTCAGGTGGTACATACTTTCACTTGTATTCAGTGTCTACCAGGCTTTTCTACTGCAAAGTTAATACCCTGCACCTCCATGAGTACCTTGACACTGTGTCTTGGTCCTCATCAGAATGTTAATACATTTGCCATACACTTACATAAATATGGATTCATGATTTATGTGCCTTCTATAGTGGACTGGACGGTTGCTGTTTGTTTTAGTCTGCTGGGGCTAAGTGACAAATGATTTATAAACAAAGGTTTTACTTTTCACAGTTGTGAACTCTGGAAAGTCTAAAGTTAAATTATAAGGTCTAGTTGGGGGCATGCTTGTCTACAGTCCTGTTCTCACTTTAAACTCAGTGTTCTAAAGGGCCACATGATTTTATAGGATCTCTTCAATAAGGTTATGAACCTATTTATAAGGGCTTCACCTCCCAGACCTGAGTACCTCCCAAAGGTCTCATGCAGTTCTATTACTTTGGGTCTCAGAACTTCAACGTAGGAATTTTGGGAGGACATAGATACGCTAAGATCATTTTGATGTTTAAATTGTTTTGTCATTTGACCAATGAGAGCTTATAAATCTGGCTTCTGTGTCTTTTTTTTTTTTCTTTCCATTTTTAACCTTAATTTTTATTAATAACACTTTATTCACTTTGAATTCCTCTCTATGCCCCCTCCTCCTCCTCTCCCAATCCCATCCTCCTCCCCTACTCCACACATGTGCCTCCCAAGTCCACTGATAAGGGAGGTCCTCCTCTCCCTCCCTATGATCATTGTCTATCAGGGCTCATCACAAATAGCTTCACTGTCTTCCTCTGTGGCCTGGTAAGGCTGATCCCTCCTCAGGGGGAGGTGATCAAAGAGCAGCCCAATCAGTTCATGTCAGAGACACTCCCTATTCCCATTACAGTGGAACTCACTTAGACACTGAACTGCCATGGGCAACATCTGTGCATATTTCTAGTTTATCGCCATCAGTGGTCCTTGGTTGGATTATCAGTCTCAGAAAAGACCCCTGTGCCCAGATTTTTTTTGCTCTGTTGCTCTCCTTGTGGAGCACATGTCCTCTCCATGTCTCATTATTTCCTACTTCTTTCTTGAAGTTCTCTGCACTCTGCCCAAAATTTGGCTACATGTCTCAGTATCTTCTCTGATATCCTGCAGGGTAGAGCCTTTCAGATTCCCTCCATGGTAGGCTCCTGTCCTGTTCTGTTTTCTTCCTCTTCTGATGTCCATCCTCTTTGCCTTACTGAATGAGGATTCAGCATCTTAGCCAGAGTCCTCCTCCTTCATAAGTCTCTTTAGTTGTACAGGTTTCAGTATGTTTATCCTATATTATATATCTTATAATCCACTTATCAGTGAGTATATACCCTGTGTGTCTTTCTGCTTCTGGGATACCTCACTCAGGTTGATCTTATCCAGTTCCCACCATTTGCCTGCAATTTTTATGTTTTCCTTGCTTTTTATTGCTGAGCAATATTCCATTATGTAGATGTACCACAATTTCTGTATACATTCCTCAGTTGAGGGGCATCTGGGTTGGTATCATAAATAGAGCTGCTACACACATGGTTGGACAAATGTCCTTGTTGTATACTTGAGCATCCTTTGGATATATGCTTAAGAGTGGTATAGCTGAATCTTGAGGAAGCACTATTTCTAATTGTCTGAGAAAGTGCCAGATTGATTTTCAAAGTGATTGTACAAGTTTACATTCCCACCAGGAGTGGAGGAGGGTTCCTCTTTCTCAAAATCATCTTCAGCATGTATTGTTACTTGAGCTTTAGATCTTAGCTATTCTGATGGATGTAATGTGAAACCTCAGGGTTGTTTTGATTTGCATTTCCCTGATGACTAAGGGCATTGAGCATTTCTTTAAGTGTTTCTCTTCCATTCCTCCATTGAAAATTCTCTGTTTAACTCTGTAGCCCATTCTTTAATTGGATTACTTGATTTGTTGCAGTTTAACTTCTTGAGTTCTCTATATATTCTGGATATTAACCCTCTTGTCAGATATAGGTTTCTACCTCTGTGCAAATGGAATTTCCACATTGCTTCTGATTTTCATTGTTGCCACAGTTCTCTTGATATAAATAAATGTAACAAAAGTCTTTGTTGGAACCAGTCAGCTAATATTAGAAAAAAAATCCATAATTTGAGATATAGTCTAACTTTTTGGAATCATTTGGAGACTGTATATATTTACACAACCATGGATGTTTTAGAACTCAATCTGTGGAGCTGGGCATGGTGGCACGCACCTGTAATCCCAGCACTCAGGGAGCAAGAGGCAGGCAGATCTCTGTGAATTTAAGACCAGATTGGTCTACAAAGTGAGTCCAGGACAGATGAGGATACACAAGCCAATTTCCCCTCCAAAACAAACAAACAAACAAACAAGCAAAAAAAAAAAAAAAACAAAGAAACAAACAAACCAAAGAATTCACTCTGTGTACCATGCTGACCTCAAACTCAGAGAGTGGACTGCCTCTGACTCCCAGTCTAGGATGACAGGGATATACTTCTGAGCCAAGGTGAGATATGTTTTTAAAATGACCTATTGTTGAATCCAGGAATGAAAGGATAAAATGAGATGTACAGAGGAACCATTATTCTTTCAATAAACAGTAATAATTCTTCAAATTCTTTAGTTATTTGTACTTCCAAATCATTTCTGATGTTGTCAATAAGTGAGTTCTTTCCTTTGCTTTGTTAATTTCATCCATTTAAAAATGTTTGAGTGTGTTTGCATGTATACACACCTATGCCATGGTGTGTATGTGCCAGCGAGAGGACAACTTATTGCTGTTTATTACCTACATCCCCTATGTGAGTTCTAAACTGGAAACCCAAGTAGTCTTTTAGCCAGTGAACACACTCACCCTTATTTGGGTTTAATTATTTTTATGTATGTGGTGGTGTGTGAGTTTGCATACACAATAGCCCAAGTATAGAAATATTTAAAAAATCTGTTGGAGTAATATGGGCTATGCAGAGATCGAGCTCAAATCATCATGCGTAACCACAACCAACTTTACACACTGAGACAATTTTCTGACATTCACTTGTAGTTCTGAGAAAGAGTTATGAACAAATCTTTACTCCTGAGAATGAATTAACACATTCCAAAACACAAAAGCAGTAAATCATTTTCATTTGCAAACAGCATTTTTTCAAATTATTTCATTTTATCCCATCCTTAGATGACAATATATTTATACTCAGAACATAAGACAGTATTTTACTGATGTAAAGTTTCAACTAAGTTTAATTGAGTATCAGTGAGCTCAATGGGGAATGTTTGTGGTTTTGCAAAACTGGCAACATGATCTTGATGATCATATAAGATTGGTAAAAATAAAGCCCACAAAGCTTTCACACACTCTTCAAATCTCTATCATAGCCTAAGAACCCATAGTCACATTACACACACAAAACACGCTTTTTAAAAATAAATCTCATTGTTGATACAATACCTAGCACCTCTCGATAATTCTCTTAGAAGACAGTACTTCAAGATGATGTGCCTTATAGTAAATAAGGGAACATGAGGAGGCATGGAACTTCAAACAATACATGCATTCATACATACATACATACAATTAAGCATTTTAACATTAATTTTGGTTAAAATACGTTGACAAAACAAAACACATTGGGGAAACATCTTGAAGGGTGGCACATGAGAATCAAGATTTAAATTGTAGCCATGACTAATTGGTGACATCCAAACAAAGCTTGAAAACAAATGTTTCAAATGAATTTGTGGAAACATGAAAATCAAAAGCACCACGCTTTCTCAGAGACCCTTTCTTGAAGAGCCTGATCACACACTGTTTGATATTAATAAGGAATGGACTGCATGGATGATCAGAATGCCATTCTATCCATTGCAGCAGAAAAATACCTATCAACAAATGGAAATGCATAAGAATATGAACAACAGCCACAGAAAGAAGATCAGAATTACCTAATAAATTTTTGTGAATGGATTGCTACACATAAAGCAAACATCAAAACCTACTCCAATGTTTCAAAATATAGACAATAATCATAACTGGTGATATCCTCACGTTACCATGTGAACATGGTAAATAATTTACTTCCTTCAAGGCTATGATAAAAACAGATTTAAGAAGGTTTCTTTTCATGAAAATGAATATATCTATTATGCCCAACGTCATTAAATCTTTTACATAAATATGGTTGCTCTCTTCTATGAATTTTTTTCTACTTCTTGACATCAAGATGATATATAAAGGATTCAAGATATTTACAGTACTAGAGACATGGCTGTGCAGTTAAGACAAGCTCATTTCCAGGATCTAGATTGGGGTTTTGACAATTTCCTGTAATCCCTGGTTAAAGAAAACCAAATGGTCTGTTCTTCCTGTAGACCAGAATGCACAGGCACATGAACACACAAAGACACATTGTTGTCACATAATGGAAATTAAAACAAATTCCTAAACTAATATGTTTACTCATGAATATTTTTCATGTGTAACCATTTATTCCTGTAGCTCATGTGTTGAGGTACCTACAGGCTTGTCTACAGAGTTTTTCTTCATCATGAGTTCCTTCATGTAACAGACATCTAACATGTGGGTTTGAAGGGAGAGAAACGAATCTTTCTCAGTTGGTGGTGTCATTTGGGAATGTTTAAGAAATGCAGCCCTGCTGGTGGAAGTATGTTACTTGGGATGGGCTTGATAGTTTTCAACTGGATATCATTTGTAGTTCCCACACTCTGCTTCATCCTGTAGGTTGATGATGTGAGCTCCAAGCTTGTTGCTTTATCTGCCACGTGTGACACTTTTGATGTCCATTTCATAGTGATCCCATATCCCTCTGAAACTCGAAAGCAAAGTAAACACTTTTGGAAGTTACCTTAGACATTGTGTTTTGTCACAGAAAAGGCACTAATACACACCATAAATTTTACAACTGGATGATTCATTTAATGTAATTGAAGAGAATTGTAAAATCTAAAAGGGTTACCTCAATGTATAAATTCATAGACCTTTTGTCCATATGAGCTTACAACTGAAAACAAAACAAGGATGGATTCATAATGTATGAATACATTGTTGACACTTGTGAAAATCTCCCCACCCAATTAATCTTGCTTAAATGAATGCAAGTTGGTTGGTCAAAGATCTTAACAAATCTTTTATTCTAACAGATATCCTTCAGAATGGATTCTTTCAGGTTCTCAAAGTCTACTGTGATATGCAAAGGCTTTATCGGGTTGCTTACACACTCTAAAGCACTCTTTTAAGTTCATAGTCCATAAGAAAGCTACAGACTTCCCAATAGCTGACCAGCTTTTGTTATTTATCCTTTGTTCCACAAAATGTGATGGTTCCATACCATGGCTTCTGTTCCCCTAAACATAATGACTGTCCCAAACTACAATTTCTCTTTTCTAACACATAATATGTATTTCTAACCACAAAAGACCAAATGGATATGATTGGTTCTACTGCAAAATCTACATTTTGCCTCAGGTGACATCATCAATGAAATAAAGACATCACATATGCCTAAACATTAGTTGATAGGAAAATTATTCGTAAGACAGCACAGACAGTTTTGATTCTTCAAGCTCAGAACCTTTGTAATTTTCTGTCTCAGTGGGTGTGTAGGTGTCACAGTTGAGCTCCAAAGATTGATATGTGGCCCTAATCAAGCAGTAGTGCCTGGATGACAATAAGTTTTTGTCATTGGCATTGAACTAATGTTTGAGTTCTATTGAGTGGACTGAAGAATAAAGAGGCCTTTCCACATTGATTATATTCAGAGATTTTTTTCTCCATAATGAAACTTTTATGACCATGAAGCCTATAGATATGTGCAATGCCTCACATTTTAACACATCTATAAGGTTTCTCTCCAATACAATTTTTTCATGATGATGAAGATTATACAAATGTTAAGTACACTCAAAGTCTTTCCGTGCAGTATGAATTCTTCCATGACTTTGAAGATGATTCTGATGAGTAAAAGTTTTACCACATTGATTATATTCATAAGATTTCTCTCCATTACGTGTTCTTCATGTCTTAGGAGATGTTATGTTCACAGCATTTCTCTTCAGTGTGTGTTCTTTTATGTATTTGTGGATTGTTATGCCTTGCAAAGGCTTCACCACATTGGTTACATTCATAGGGTTTCACTCCAATATGTTTTCTTGTCTTAGGAGATAACTGTTACATGGAAAGCCTTTATATTTGTTATATTCAGAGTTTTTCTCCAGTATGCATTTTTTTATGTATTAGGAGATGACTGTGTTGTACAAAGATGAAACTACACTGTGTACATTCATAAGGTTTTTCTCCATTGTGTGTTATTTTATGTTTTCAGAGACTACTCTGAAATGGGTATATTCATAAGGTTTCTCTCCAGTGTGTGTTATTTTATGTTTTTGGAGACTACTATTACATTCAAAGGCTTTACCACATTGTTTACATTTATATGGTTTCTTTCCAGTATGGGTTCCTTTATGCATTAGGAGATGACTGTTACATGAAAATATTTTACCCCACTGGCTGCCTTCATAAAGTTTCTCTCCAGTGTATGTTCTTTTTATGTATTAGGAGATGACAGTTATATGTAAAATTTTTATCACACTGATTACATTCATATGGATTCTTCCCAGTGTGTGATCTTTCATGCATTAGGAGAGAATTAAAAAATGATTTACCACATTGGATGCATTCATAAGCTTTCTCTCTAGTATGGGAGAGACCAGGACTAGAATCACGACCAGTATTCTCCTGTTTCACTGTCTCCTAATTAATCAGCTAGCCAGCAGAGTGCGCCAGCTCTGAGCCGCCACTGGTGGCAGGAATAGAACTCTGGAAGAGTATCTCGTGATCCTAACCTCTGAGCAGTCCTAGTAGCCATCCCTCTCTTCTGCTGCATTTCTTTTCATCCTTCAACCATCTCCTGTGTCTCTGAGCACTTTAGTGGTGATGGGAGGCAACTTCTCCATCAATTATCTCTGGAATGGTTGACGGTTTCATCATCGGAGCCTGCTGTGCTGGTGGCCCACAGGGAGAGCCCATGAGGGGAAGGTTCTAGCAGGGTGACTCTGGGAAGTGACCATGCTTCCTCAGCATTGTTCTGGGTGGAACTCGGAACCCCGGTTGCCAGGTAACAGGAGGCCAGCAGCAGCAACAGCAGCCTGGACAGGCCAGCCGGTCCAGAGGAGCTGGAGAGATGAGTCTGTTCTGCTTCCAGACCTCCAGAGGTACCGGTCTCAGAGAAGACAGTGGTGGTCACCTGTGCCGCTCCTGGAGACACGTGGTGCTCACCCTGACACGTTTGTGGCCTGTTTCGCCTGGGAGACCAAGGCAACCAGGGGCTGCCCTGCAGCAGGGAAGCTTTCTGGTCCACCCTACCCCCCATCCACCATGGTTGCCGCCTGGGAGAGTGTTCCTGTTGGGACACTGAGGAACACTTATCATGTCCGCTTCTTGCTTAGGTGTAGGGAAAGGGGTCATTGGTGCCCCTCTGGGATTGCACACTTAAGACCTCCCTCCTGCCCTGGTCCTTCCTTATAGCAAAAGGGAGTGAGCCTTCCTGCATGGCATCCCCATGCTCACCAATGATGGCATGGACTATGGACTATGTGGAGCAGATGATTCCCTATTTCCCACGACTATGCAGAGGGACGACAGGGTATCTCTCTGCTTCTTTCTGGCCCTTTATCAAAAGTTTGCCACCATCTGGATGGTTCTGGACCTGATCCTGAAAATGCAGGAGAGCAGCAGCAGCTTGAACAGACCAGCCAGGGATCTAACCAGCCCTCAGATCTCCTCCTGCTGTTTCCCAGGAGGACCTGGGGGAGGCGCCTGGTGAGACAGCAGCTGATTCCAGCCCCGTGTCCCACAGGGGAAATGTCCTGAAGCTCTAGCCAGTGAAACAGAGGAGGACGCCTGTCAACTCGCTCGTCCTGCAGGTAGGAAAGGGGACTGTACCTTCCCTGGCATGGAGAGGCCATCTTGGGTTAGCTCACCCCCTTCTGCGTGCCTTCAGGCTGCTCCCCTATCCCAGATGACGGCTCACCCCTTTCTGTGCTCAGATCCTGGGCTACTTGGGGCCTCAACTGCAGAGCTGCGCATGCAAGAAGCCTTGGTTTCGCATGAGAAACGAAGCCTGGTTTCGGGGGCAGATGCTAAGCCCCAAGAGGAAGCTGAGCTCTTGGATCCCATGGGTGTGGGACCCCCAGTCTTGCCAGAAGCTGGACCAGTGCAACCTCTGGCTTTAGTATCCGAGGACACACAGGCCCTTGTGGACCTGGTGGATGAGCTACTGTTTCTCTCTACTGTGGTGCACTTGGGGGCACCGGATCCCCTGTCCTCGCTGCCCGAGGTAGACATATAGTTGGTACAATCACTGGCTGAGCTGCACCCAGCGCCTGCTCCCCTTAGAGAAAAGATTCCCTTTATTTTGTATATTTTTAAATTGCTGTTTTTCACTGTTGCCTTATTGTTGTTGGTTTCATATTATTATTAAAAAGGTGTTGCTTACTCAACTTAAGTGATGTATTCGGAGATAGCGCCTTCCCATCTGCCCACAGTAGGTGGAGCCATTCCTGGGCTGTGGTCCTTGATGAGCCAAGGGGTATGGAGCCTGTTTTTTGTTGAGAGTTTCCTGAGAGTTGGGAATGTACATCCATCCATAGAAGATGCTGCCAGGTGTGTAGTTGGTGTCCAGGGGGTCTACTGGGATAGATTGAGCCCCAGAAAAAAAAAAAGCCCAACAGGGCAAGTGCTTGACAGCAGACTTTTGGGGCCACAGCTGGGCCAAGAGCTAGGCTCTGAGGACCAGGACCAGGAACAGTACCAGGACCCAGCTCTGTGGACACTCCCTGCGGGGGGAAACCTATAGTTTGAGATACACAGTACATTTTGGGGGATCATTTAAATCCATGATATTTCTACATAGCCATGCCTGTTTTGGAACTCAATCTTTGGAGCTGGGCATGGTGGCATATTCCTGTAATCCTAGCACTCAGGGAAGAAGAGACCTGAATTTGAGGCTAGCCAGATCTACAAAGTGAGTCTAGGACAACCAAGGCTACACAAGGAAATTCTGTCTAAAAAAACAAACAAATGAATGAATGAATGAACAAATACAAAAGAGAACTCTCTCTGTGGACCAAGCTGACCACAGTCTCAGAAAGATTAGCTTGCCATGGACTCCCAGGTCTAGGATGACAGGGATGCACCTGTGAGCCAATCTAAGATATTTTTAATGACCTATTCTTGAATCAAGGAATGAAAGGATAAAATGAGATGTGCAAAGGTACCATTTTTCTTTTAATGAACGGTAATAAGTCTTCAAATTCTACATTTATTTACAATTGCAAATAATTTCTGATGTCAATAAGTGAATTTTCTCCTTTGCTTTAATTTCATACAATGAAAAATGTTTGAGTATGTACATGCGAGTGAGAGGACAACTTATTGTTGTGAATAGCCAAAACCAATGTAAAAGTCCATGTACAGGATGCCTAAGATATACTTAATGCTAAAGGGAAGAGAGTTTATATGCTAATGCTAAGCGAGTTTATATAAAGTTTGGCTATAAAGGCATAACTGTCCAGTCTGTATAAATAATGGGCAAGCCAAAAAATAGCCACTATCAGCGTAAAGCCCAGGTACAAGATGCCTAGGGTATGCTTAAATGCTAGAGGTAAGAGGGAGTTTAAATAAAGTTTGGCTATAAAGTCATAACTACCCATCCTGTATAAATAAGGTATAAGCCAAAAAGTAGCCACAAACAATGTAAAACCCAGGTACAAGATGCCTAGGGTATGCTTAAATGTGAAAGGTAAGATGGAGTTTAAATAAAGTTTGGCTATAAAGGCATAACTACCCAGTGTATATATAAATGGGGATAGGAAAAATAGCTACAACATATATAAAAATCTAGGCCTAAACCTCAAAACAGGTACAAGATACCTACAGTGTGCTTATATTCTAAATTAAAAAGGAGTTTATATAAAGTTTACTTAAAACATGCATTTTCTATTGCTCAAGGCAACCAGCTTGTCTCTCTATTGGGAGGCTTCTCTAGGAAAATAGGTAGCAACTTGGACTAATACAACAGGCATTGCAAGAGCCCAAAAATATATTTTAATCTCTCCAAACTTGTTTTGATTTCAACATGATAATGATTGTTTGTTCAATAATATGGTACCTTATATTGCTGATCCCTTTACATGGGAACAACTCTGAAACTGAGAGATAAAAAATTATGTTTTCAGTCCAAAACTACAACATGTTTGCTATCTGTTTACATCCCATATATGAGTTTTCGACATGAAACCCAGTCTTTTGACCAGTGAAAAAACTGGCCCTTATTTAAGTTTAAAATTGATTTATGTTTGTGCTGCTGTGTGACTTTGTATATACAATAGCCCAAGTATAAAAATAGTAGAAAAATCTATAGGAGTAATATGTGCTACCCAAAAATTGAACTCAAATCATCAGGCTTAGAAACAACCAACTATTCCCATTGAGACAATTCTCTGACATTCACTTATAGATCTGAGACAGTGTCATGAGCAAATCTTTACTCCTAAGAATGAACTAAGAACAAGTTTCAATTAGGATAACAGGAAAACTGAAAAGTGTAATATTGCACAATACAGCACAGAAACAAGTTTCCAACAAAAGAACACGACAGGATTATATCATTTTAATTTGGAAATAGCATTTATTATTCAAATTATTTCATGTTCTTCCATCCTTATATAACAATAAGTTTATAATCTGGATAGAAGACAATATTTTACTGATGTAATATTTCAAGTAAGGTTATTTGAGTATCAATGAACTCAGTGGGGAATGTCTGTGGTAAGCAAAACTGGCAACATGACGTTGAACATCATATAACAATGAACAAAATAAACCCCACAAAGCTGTCACCAAGTCTTCACACATCTGTCATGGCCTAAAAACTCATAGTAACATTACAAACACACAACATGCTTTTTTGAAATAAATATCATTGCTGTTACATTATTTAACACCTCTAGATAATTCTCTCAGAAGGCAGTACTTCAACATTAGGTGCCGATAGTAATAATGGAAACACGAAGAAGAATGGAACTTTAAACAATATATATATATATATATATATATATATATATATATATATATATGAATACACATATATGTATGTATACAGTCATACATACATACACACTATTAAGCATTTTAACATTAATATTGGTAAAAATAGAACACATCCAGGGAACATCTTCCACCATTGGACTTGTACTCAGAAGGCATGAGAATCAAGATTTCAAATGCAGCTTTGCCTAATTACTGGCATCCAAATCAGGCTTGAAAACAAACATCTTAAAGGAATTTGTGAAAATGAAAAACACAAGCACCGTGCTTTCTCAGAGACTCTTCCTTGAAAAGCATGATTATACACTACCTGATATAAATAAGCAATGGATTACATAGATGATAGGAATCCCATTCTATACTTTGCATCAGAAAAATACCTATCACCAAGTGGAAATGCATTAGATCAACAGGAGCCACAGAAAGAATATCAGAATGACCTAATAAATGTCAGTTATTGGATTTGATACACATACAGCAAACTTCGATAGCTACTCCATTGTTTCAAAATATAGAACACAACCACAATTGGTGACCTCCTCCACTACATTATACATGAACATGGTAAATAATTTACTTCATCCAAGGCCATGTTTCTTTTCATAATTAGATTCTTAGGGTGTACAGATATTAGCACGTTTATCCTGTATTATATGTCTAATACCCACTTATGAGAGAGTATATACCCTGTGTGTCTTTCTGCTTCTGGGATACCTCACTCAGGGTGATCTTTTATAGATCCCACCATTTGCCTGCCAATTTCATGATTTCCTTACTTTTAAATGCTGAGTAGTGTTCCCTTGTGTAAATGTATCACAATTTCTGCATCCATTCCTCAACTGAGTGGCACCTGGCTGGTTTGCAGCTTCTGGCTGTTACAATTAAACAGCTACAGACATGGTTGAACAAATGTCCTTGTTGTATACCTGATCAAATTTTGGATATATGCTTAGGAGTAGTATAGTTGGATCTTGAGGTAGCACTATTCCTAATTTTGTGAGAAATTGCCAGATTGATTTCCAAAGTGGTTGTATAAGTCTACATCACCACCAGAAGTGGAGGAGTGTTCCCCTTTCCACACATCTTCTCCAGCATGTGTTGTCACTTGAGTTTTTGATCTTATCCATTCTGATAAGTGTAATGTGATATCCCAGGGTCATTTGAATTTGCATTTCCCTGATGACCAAGGAAGAGGGGACAGGAGTTCCACAAGGAGAGCAACAGATGAAAAAATACTGGACACAGGGGTATTTTTTGAGACTGATACTCCAACCAAAGACCATGCATTGAATTGACCTAGAATTTCTTCAAGTCCTGTCCAGATATATTCCATGGCAGCTCAGTCTCCAAGTGAGTTCCCTAGTAATGGGAACAGGAACTGTCTCTGATATGAACTCAGTGTCAGGCTCTTTGGTCACCTCCCCTTGATTGGGGAGCAGACCACAGAGGAGGACAATGCAGACATTTCTGATGAGATCTGATAGGCTAGGGTCAGATGGAAGTGGAGGAGGACCTTCCCTATCAGTGGACTTGGGATCAGAAATGGGAGGAAGTAAGGAGGTTGGGTAAAAGCGGGGATGAAGGATGGAGCCACAGCATGGATACAATGTGAATAAACTGTAATTTACAAAAACATAAATTTTTTAAAAGTGAAAAAAAAAAGAAACAACCTTCAGATACTAGAAGATTTTTGTTTACATACCAGGATGTTGTTTTTTGAGAAAAGAGATTTTCTGTATGGCCTTGACTGACCTGTCATGCTTTCTAGACCAGGCAGGCCTTAAACTAACACAGATCCATTTCTCTCTGCCAGTCATAGTGCTAGTCTTAGAGGCATTTGCCAACAATCCCGGCTTTGAGTTTTTTTAATTTAATTTAATGTTTTATTTTTGAGACATGATGTCTCAGTGCATCATTGCCAGTCCAGGACTCTCTTTGTAAACCAGGCTGACCTTGAAGTCATAGAGACCTTCCTTCATCTGCCTCTCAAGTGCTGGGACTAAGGATGTGTGTCACCATGCCTTGTAAGACTTTATTATAACCTAGTCACACTATGTGATTTCAGACATATCTAGCCACACATCTAGACTGTTTTTTTAGACAAGGTTTCTCTCTGTAGCCGTGCATGTCCTGGACTTGTTTTGTAGACCAGGGTAACATTGAACTTACACAATAGCATGCTTGTATCTCCTGGAGAGATGGGATTAGAGATTTCTGCCACAAAGCCTGGCTCAGATTTTATTTCAATAAGATATATATGATTTAAACATAAATTAAAACATGATTTTTTAACCATATATATACAGATATATATATGATATATACATATATGATTAAAACAATATATATAAATATATAACATATTTATTAAATATATTGGTTTATATTACTATATTTAGTGAGAATATATTAATTATACATATGAATATTTTGGTATTTTGAGAGAGGGTTTCTCCTTTTAGCCCTGGCTATCTTGGACTAGATCTGTAGAACATCCTGACCTTGAACTCACAGAGACTGGCCTGCTTCTGCCTGGCAGAGTGCTGGGATTAAAGGCCTATGCCAACACTTAGTATTTAGGCACCTGCTTCTGTCTTCCCTAGCAACCTGTGATGTCATTATGTGTCGACAGCCAGGGAGGGCAGGTGTGGTTACTTTGCTCCTTAAAAGGATCTGCCTGCCCACTTTGTCTCTCTCTTGGTCTCTCTTGCCCTCTTGCTATTGCCTTCTTGCCCTCCCCCTTTCTCTGTTGTGATGCCCCTCTCTCTCTCTCGCTCTTCCCCCTATCATGTCCTGCTCTCTCCTTCTCTGTCTCTCTTCATTTCCATCTGAGAGCCCACCCGACAATGCAAACAACTGTAAAAGTAAAACAGCTGTGACTATTCCCATCCTTGAATTAAAGCCAGAGGCACATAGCTCTCGAACAGTAGGATGAACTGCTCTGAGATAGCCTTGAACTGAAGCCAGAGGCAGATAGCTCTCAAAGGGCAGGATGAACTGCTCTGAGATAGTTTTTTTAAAAAATAAGGGCAGGGTGAATTGTTTTGAGAAAACTCACAAATGGCCAGAAACTGCAAACAACTAGCTGTAAACTACCTTCATGCTATTCTTGCTGACCAATCAATGTATAGAGCAAAAGCGGCCAGATTTTTAGGTATAAAACCCTGTGCTTTGCATGCTCGGGGTCGTCTCCTGTCTTTAGAGGGGCAACCCTATCACGATTTGAATAAAACTCTTGCTTTTGCATCAAGTTGTGGTCAGTAAGTGTTCCTTGGAAGGGCACAATCCTGAGCTCCTGAGCAGTGAGACTCCAGGTCTTACAACGTGAAACTAAAAAGCTTTTGCAATCCATTCTTTAATGATGAAGCAGCTTATAAAATGGGAAACATCTTTACCAGCTACGCAACAGACAGGTTTATATGTAGACCATTCAAAGAAGTCATGAAATGTAAACATGAAGAAACAAAAAAAACAATCTAGAAAAGATCATCCAGAGTGAGGTATCCCAGAATCAGAAAGACATACATGGTATACACTCACTTTAAAGTGGATGCTAGACCTATAAGATAGGATAAACATACTAAAATCTGTACACCTAAAGAAGATAAATGAGAAAGAGGATATGGATTAAGATGATCAATCCTCACTTAGAAAGACAAATGGGATGGACATAGGAGAAAACAACAGGACAGAAGCTTACCACAGAGGACCTGTGAAAGATTCTACCTAGCAGTGTATCAAAGTAGATGCTGAGACTCATAAGCAAACCTTGGGCAGAGCACAGGGAATCATATGAAAGAAGGCGGAGTTAGTACGACCTGGAGAGGACAGGAACTCCACAAGGACCAAATATATCAGAGCACAGGGGTCTTTTATGAGACTGTATCTCCAACCAAGGACCTTGTATGCATATAACCTAGCACCCCTGCTCAAATGTAGTTCATGTTAGCTCTGCATCCAATTGGTTACCATACTAAGTGGAACAAGGACTATTTCGGACATGAACTCAATGGCTGGCTCATAGACCTCTCCCCCCCCAAGGAAAGATCGGACTTGCTAGGCCACAGGGGAGGACATTGCAGCCAGTCCTGATGATATCTGATAAGCAAGGGTCAGTTGAAACAGGAGGAGGCCCTCCCCTATCAGCGGACTTGGAAAGGGGTAGGGAGGAGATGAGGGAAGGAAGGTGGGATAGGGAGGTGATGAGGAACTGGGCTACAGCTGGGATACAAAGTTAACAAGCTGTATCTAATATTAAAAATAAAAATTAAAAAAGTGGGACATAAAACAAAGTTCCTAAAGATGAAACACAAAATGCTGACAGATTTTTTTTTGTTTGAAGACAGGATTTTTCTGAATAATTTTGGCTGTCCTGGACTCTCTTTGTAGAACAGCCTGTGCTTGATCTCACAGAGATCCACCTACCTTTAACTTCCTGAGTGCTAGGACTGCAGGTGCTCACCATGAGGCCTAGCTGCTGATAGTTTATTTTGTTGTAGCATTTTATTTTTGTTGTTGTTTCATGCACTACATCCCAACTGCAGTTTCCTGTTCTTCCACTCCTCCCAGCCACAATCTATCCACCTCTACTCTGCCCACCTCACATCTCCTTCAGATCCACTGCTTCTTTATTTTCAATGAAAAAAAAAATCTGATGGCCTAACAAGTTACAAAAAGACTAGGAATAATCCCTCACATCAGAGTTGGTCAAAGCAATACACGAGGAGAGAAAGTATAGGGAGATCAGGAAAAAGAGTCAGAGACACCCCCATTCTCACTGTTGGAAGTCCCTCAGCGACATCAGGATAATAATCATAAGGTATATGCCAACAACCTAGGTCACAAGACTCATAGAATGTTTATGTTTTTGTCCTTCAGTCTCTGTGATCCCCTATGAGCCCAATTGACTCAGTGGGCCATGTTCTTGCTGTGTCCTTGATATCTCTGGTTCCTACAATAACGTTTTCCCTCATTTCTGGGGTTCCCCTGGGTACATCATTGTCTTTGGCTATGGGTCTCTGCATCTGCCCCCATCAGACACTGGGTGATGTCTCTCTGATGACAATTGGGCTAGGCACTCATCTATGATTATAGCAGAGTATCTTTCATTGACATATGTTGCCTGTCATGTTTACAGATATTGTGTGTCTGTAGGCTATCTTGACTCTGGTTCATGGTCATCCAGGCAGTGTCATGCATGGACTTCCTCTCATGGTGTGTGCCTCAATGTGTTTTCTGGAGTGTATTTCATATTATTGGGTTAGGGATTTTCTTCTAGTATCTTCTGTAGGGCTGGATGGCTGCATATATACTGGGTATAGTAGTCTGGGTTGGCATTGGTGGTCTCTTAGTGTCTGCATGATATCCATCCAAGCCCTTCTGGCTTTCATAATCTCTGCTGAGAATTCTAGTGTGATTCTGATAGGTCTACTTATTAGTTGAATGATGTTTTGGTATTAGCAGTGTCATGCATAGAACAGTTAATTTTCGTGGTGTTATCCCCATATGAAATGGAATCTCTGTAACCTAAGAAAATGAAAAATGAACACAAACTTCAATGTGTGCTGACGGAATTGAGACAAAGAAGGGACTAATTTGAGAAAAAATAAACTATACGTAAATACTGCAAAAAAATAAAATACTTGTAATACAATTATGATATTTTAGAATGTAACTGCATCAAAAAGTTAACTCCTAGTCTATCAAAATACCTAAAAATTTATGTAGCATTTTGACTTTGCATGATGATGAATACTTTTTCTATAACTCCTCATATATCAATTAATGTGGTTTAAGTGATTTCTGAATGAATTATGTAATATTATTAAAAACAGAAAATTTGTTAGTTCTATGTGAAAGATAATTATATGCATAGTTTATATTCCCTCTAACTCTCTCTTTATAGGAAAGGATTTATGAGAATGATTTACAATCTGTGAGTCAATTAATTCAACAGTGGATGGCTAAAAATGGAAAATCGAGGAATCTATTAGTGGCTTAGTCCATGAGGCTGGTGGCCTCAACTCACCTTCATATACACAGAAATCCTCAAGAAGAAGGTTTTATAGTCAATGAAGAAATAGACTTGCTACCAAAGCAAAAGGGAACAGGCAAAGAGTAAAACATTCCTTCTTCTATGTCCTTGTATAGGTTTCCAGTAAGATGAGGCAAAGGTGAGTGGTTGGTTTTGCAGTATGAAGATACAGATTAAAGGTGTGTTTTTCAGCCTTACAGATTCAGAAGAGAAGTAGAGAAGACTACTTCAAATAAGGAAGAGTGCTTCACAATTGTGTCCTTAATTTGGGTGTTTTGCTTAATTCCACATGCAGTCAAGTTAAAAACCAAGACTCATGATCACACCTCTTTTCAGCTTGAAAGATAATCATATCTCCTCTTTACATTAATTTCCAAATGAAAAGAATAACCAGGTCATAGCAATGCCTAAAAATAATTTAATGACGCAGAGTACAATAGCAGACAAATTACATATTTATCCTGATCATAATTGAAGCTAACATGATATAACTGTCCTTCAAAAACCGTCCAGGTTAGAAACAACTCTGCATCGCCGTTGAGCCACTCCACAAAACACCTCCCTCGTAGGGCAACCCACATTAAGCACAAGGATTCACCTCCCTCCTGCTACGTGTGTGCAGGGTCTCTAGTTCGAGACCAAGCATGCTCCTTATTTGATGGCTCAGTCTCTGCAAGCCCCCTGGGGGCTGGGTCAGCTGTTTCTGTTGGTCTTCTCGTGAGGTTCCTCGCACCTCCAAGGCCTTCCATCTTTTCCCGAACACTTACTCAGGATCCCTAGAGCTCTGCACCTTTTTTAGGTGTAAGTCTGAGCATCTGTCCAAGCTCATTTCTGGCTGGAGTCTCTGAGACAATGGTCAGGTTAGGGTCCAGGCAACAGGGTTTTACAGTCCCAATTCTGGGCATTCTCAATGTGGTCAAATATCGTCCAACAGAGCCTGATATTCTTCTTCTGTGAGAGGAGCCTCGAGTGTTGGTTCGATCTGCTCCCATGGTACATCTGGGTCCAGAGTGGCTGGTCCCTGTTCCTCTTCCACTGTTCTCACCAGTTGCTCCAGGAAGAGCTGGACAGGGCAGGAGTCGCTGGATTCTGGGTAGGCCTCTGTGAAGAAGGTGAGCTCGGGTCTTGACATCAAGGCTTCTGCACACTGGCCTCCTGCAGAACCCGGTGTCAACAAGCTGTCCCAGGAAGCCTCCTGCTCAATGCAACACAATGCTCCAGGAGCCCTTTCCGGGCCAGGAGAGGCAGGCAGGTCCTCACCTTTAGCTGTGCTGCCTCCAGCGCGGCCTTTCTGCCTGGCCTTACTGTTCTGGAACCATATGTGGAAGGTGTCCTCAGGCAAACCTGTGCTCAGTGCCAGTTGCACCCTCGTGACATAGTCTGGAGATGGAGAGATCTCAAAAGCTTGCACTAGCATGCTGATCTGTGCTGGACTAAGCCGCGTTCGAGGCCTTCTCCGTTCTGAGGGCGGGCCTCTTGCTTGTTGTATCCTGGCGACAAGCTTTTCAGGAGGCTGTTGGGAGGCTTCATGGCTGGAGCCTGCGGTGGTCTGCTTTGAGGTCTTCCTCGACATGCCAGTTCTAGTTCTGCGGTTTTGAAACCACACGCGGATGGAGGACTCTGGAACTCCGAATTCCCTGGCCAGTTCCTGCCTGGTCCTGAAGCTCGGGTAAGGTGTCTTGGCGAAAACTGAGAGCAAGACCTCCTTCTGCTTGGCCTGCCAAACAGTCTTTTGACCACGGGATGTCTTTGTCTTACTGCAGCCACCCACATCTGCCTGATCTTCCATCCTGCCGAGGACACTTTGACAGGAGTTCTTCCTCTCCAGTGTGTACTGAGAACAACACCGAGGAAAGTGCAGACTATGGCAAATGCGTAAAGGGGTCTGCTGCTCACCCTTAAATACCGACCTGAGGCCCCACCCACTCCCTCGAGGCCTCCAATTACAGGCCAAAACGTGGAACGCTCTTCTGCTTCCTAACTGTGAAACCCTTCCTTCCTCCTGCGAATTTCCCCATATCCCACCCTAAAGCAGCCTTTCCAAAAACAGTTGACCTTGTGTTCTACCCAAATTCCACTGCTTAGCTCACAGTATGCACCTGTGTTGGCCCACAAGGAGTTTGCGGGGAGAGTCTAAGGCATGGCTTCTGATGATCAGGCAAGGAGAAGAGGCATAAGCCAGGAGCAGTCTTTGCCTACTTTAACAAGGTCATTCATTCATCTCTGGCTGATGCTCAAGGAGGAACGTGGCTAGAACAGATCTTGCACTCTGCGTGTGCCGTCTGCCTTAAGTTCCTTTGAGCTCCAGTCTCCCGGTGTATGATTTCAACAATCTAAATATGGTTAGGACCCTGCAAGTCTAAGCATTTGGGCAAAGAGTAGACTCATCCTGCAGAAAGACTCCTGGAATGATTTCTGAATTTCTCCTTCAGTGACAGGCCACAGAAGGTGTCAAGTTCCCTCTTGGTTCCTCTGGTTCCACCTATTTAATCCACCATACACTTTGTCCTACTGGAGAAATTTTACAGATTCCTAGAAACTGTATGAACCTTCAGAAGCACACATTGTGGATCCCAAGACTTTTGGGAGAGGATACTGAAGTCATTTCCTTCATTTCAAGGAACAACATTTGTTGCTGCCATTAATTTGGATCTCTGATCATTAGGCAGTGTTTTCCAGAACACACAATTTCCGGTACTGCCAAATGTGTCTTTCTTCAGGGTGTGGCTTTGCGCTAGATGTAGGAGAACAGTAACAGCTGAGCAATTCTACCCCTGCCTTATTTTTGCATCTCCTGTTTTACATGTGCCATAATTTTAACTTTTTTCTTGCAGTCCCCATCGACAGTGCTTGGGTGTACAATAGATACTGTAGAAGTTATTCAGCTTCTTCCAGAGATCCTCTTTACCATCCCTGAAGACACAGGTCCATAAACAGCTGTATTTCCTTTGTAACATAGAAGCCTTGCGGAAAGGGTTAGAGGTTTATCTGCAGCCAGATGCAAAGCTGTGCTGCTGCATGCAGTGGTTTGTATCAAGTCTAAAATCCTCAGTTGATATTTTCCTACCTGCCTAGTACCTCATGGCTGCCTGATGGGAGACAGTTCGTATTGTTGCATGAGGGGCCTAAGCCTGACAGGCCCCTCTGTTGGTTTCCTGATGGCAAGAGGTTAGCCTGTATGTCCCTCTTGGGCAGTGATCCCTAGTCCAGTGCTTTCCCTTGCCACAGCTGCCATGAAGCCCGGGAACCTTTGCATTCGCTTGGAGCCAGAATCTGCTTGTTCCTTTCTGTGAATAAAGGGACCACTTGCCTCTGTGTTAACACACCTCCTATTTTGAGTTCTAGAGATTTTAACCTCTTTTTTTTTTTTTTTCTAAATTCCCGGATTCACCCAAAATAGCACACCGGGTGATTTGAGAACTGGGAACTCTAGCTGTAGCTTGTCTTGTGAGGTAGGCATGATGCTTCTGAGAGCCAATAGCAGTTGTCTCTCTTAATCATTCATTTCTTGGGGCTGCTCCTCCTCTTCATGCTCTAAATGCTCTCCTACATGTGATATTTACAGTATCATGCGCCAAGAATGGCATCAGTGCTTATCTGGTGTCAGTCTGGTACTGCCCTCTTGAGAGCTGAACCCAATCTCTGTATGAAGTTGGTGAACAGTCTTCTCCAGGGCCTTGAATTACCTTACTGAATGAGGCTGTTGTTTTGCACAGGCTCCTAAACAGATCCCTGCACCCTTAACACTGCAACATGACATTATTCAGTGACTTCATCATCAGAACAAATGAGGGACCACCTGGGAATGAGAAAAACTACTGTGATTATTTGAATTGAAGTCAGGTGCAGATAGCTTTTGAAGGGTGGGGTGAACTGTTCTGAGAAACAATCAGCTGTAAAGTATAGAGCAAAAGTGATCTGATTTTCAGGCATAAAAACCCTGTGTTTTGCATGTTCAGGGTCATGTCCTGTCTTTGGAGGTGCGACCCTATCTCGACAGCAATAAAACCTTTTGCTATTGCATCGAGTTGTGGTCTGTGAGTGTTCCTGTGAAGGGTGTAATCCTGAGCTCCTGAGCAGTGAGACTCCAGGTCTTACATTTTGGTGCATTGCCCAGAAAACAGACCTCAACAGACTGGGCTCAGAGGTCGAGCTCGGAACAGGTTAGTCTGATTTATTGTATACCACTGTTTCTCTTTAGTCACCTATCTGGACCTTTTTGGTCATCTTCTCAGTCACTGCGATAGACAGACTTGTCAGAATATCAGTTGACTGGGAACTGGAGGATGCTCCAGATTCCATTTGGGGAGGCTAGGTCTGGGATGGTCTTCCTCCCATCTGTTTCTCTTCAGAGACAGCCGCCGTGAGGCAGCCTCTCAATCAGAATTCTGTGGTACCACCCTTAAGGGTGTCCTTGTCAAATTGCCTGTCTTGTCTTGGAAGCTTTTGCAATCCATTCCTTAATGATGAAGCAGCTTATAAAATGGGAAACATCTTTACCAGCTACGCAACAGGCAGGTTTATAGGTAGACCATTCAAAGAAGTCATGAAATGTAAACATGAAGAAACAAACAAACAATCTAGAAAAGATCATCCAGAGTGAGGTATCCCGGAAGCAGAAAGACATACAAGGTAGACACTCACTTTGAAGCCGAGGCTAGACCTCTAAGATAGGAGAAACCTACTAAAATCTGTCCACCTAAAGAAGATACATGAGAGAGAGGACATGGATGAAGATGATCCATCCTCACTTGGAAAGACCCATGGGATGGACCTTGGAGAAGACAACAGGACAGAAGCTTACCACAGAGGACCCGGGAGAGATTCGACCTAGCAGTGTATCCAAGTAGAGGCTGAGACTCATAAGCCAACCTTGGGCCGAGCGCAGGGAATCCTGGGAAAGAAGGAGGAGTGAGGACGACCTGGAGAGGACAGGAACTCCACCAGGAACGAATATATCAGAGCACAGGGGTCTTTTATGAGACTGTATCTCCAACCAAGGACCATGTATGCATAGAACCTAGCACCCCTGCTCAAATGTAGTTCATGTTAGCTCTGCATCCAATTGGTTACCATACTAAGTGGAACAAGGACTATTACAGACATGAACTCAATGGCTGGCTCATTGACCTCTCCCCTCCCCCCCAAGGAAAGATCAGACTTGCTAGGCCACAGAGGAGGACATTGCAGCCAGTCCTGATGATACCTGATAAGCAAGGGTCAGTTGGAACAGGAGGAGGCCCTCCCCTATCAGCGGACTTGGAAAGGGGTAGGGAGGAGATGAGGGAAGGAAGGTGGGATAGGGAGGTGATGAGGAACTGGGCTACAGCTGGGATACAAAGTTAACAAGCTGTATCTAATAATAAAAATAAAAATTAAAAAAGTGGGACATAAAACAAAGTTGTAAAGATGAAACACAAAATGCTGACAGATTTCTTTTGTTTGAAGACAGGATTTTTCTGAATAATTTTGGCTGTTCCGGACTCTCTTTATAGAACAGCCTGTGCTTGAACTCACAGAGATCCACCTACCTTAAACTTCGTGAGTGCTAGAAATGCAGGTGATCACCAAGAGCCTGAGCTGCTGACAGTTTATTTTGTTTTAGCATTTTATTTTTGTTGTTGTTTCATGCACTACATCCCAACTGCAGTTTCCTGTTCTTCCACTCCTCCCAGCCACAATCTATCCACCTCTACTCTGCCCAACTCACCTCTCCTTCATCCACTGCTTCTTTATTTTCAATGAAAAAAATGTGTTATAATAAGACTAAGAACAATCCCTCACATCAGAGTTGGTCAAAGCAATACATGAGGAGAGAAAGTGTAGCTAGAGCAGGAAAAACAGTGAGAGACACCCCCATTCTCACTCTTGGAAGTCCCTCAGCGACATCAGGATAATGATCCTAAGGTGTATGCCAACAACCTAGCTCACAAGACTCATAGAATGTTTGTGTTTTTGTCCTTCAGTCTCTGTGATCCCCTATGAGCCCAACTGACTCAGTGGGCCATGCTCTTGTTGTGTCCTTGATATCTCTGGTTCCTACAATACGTATTCCCTCATTTCTGGGTTTCCCCTGGGTACATCATTGTCTTTGGCTATGGGTCTCTGCATCTGTTCCCATCAGACGCTGGTTGATGTCTCTCTGATGACAACTGGGCTAGGCACTCATCTAAGATTATAGCAGAGTATCTTTTATTGACTATTTTTGCCTGTCATGTTTACAGATATTGTGTGTCTCTAGGCTATCTTGACTATGGTTCATGGTCATCCAGGCAGTGTCAGGCATGGACTTCCCCTCATGGTGTGGGCCTCAATGTGTTTTCTGGAGTGTATTTAATATTATTGGGTTAGGGTTTTCCTTCTAGTATGTTCTGTAGGGCTGGATGGCTGCATATATACTAGGTATAGTAGTCTGGGTTGGCATCGGCGGTCTCTTAGTGTCTGCATGATATCCATCCAAGCCCTTCTGGCTTTCATAATCTCTGCTAAGAATTCTAGTGTGATTCTGATAGGTCTACCTATTATTTGAATGATGTTTTGGAATTAGCAGTGTCATACATAGAACAGTTAATTTTCATGGTGTCATCCCCATATAAAATAGAATCTCCGTAACCTATGAAAATGAAAAATAAACACACTTTAATGTGTGTTGAGGGAATTAAGACAAAGAAGGGACTAATTTGAGGTAAAAATAAACTATATATAAATGCTGCAAAAATTAAAATACTTGTAATTCAATTATGATATTTTAGAATGCAACTGCATCAAAAAAGTTAACTCCTGGTCCATCAATATACCAAAAAATTTATGTAGCATTTTGACTTTTCATGATGATGAATATTATTTTCTATAACTCCTCATATGTCAGTTACTATTGTTTAAGTGATTTCTGAATAAATTACATGACATTATTAAAAGCAGAAAATTTGGTCGTTCTATGTGAAAGATGATTATATGCATAGTTTATTTTCCCTCTAACTCTCTCTTTATAGGAAAGGATTTGTGAGAATGATTTACAATCTGTGAGTTAATTAATTCAACAGTGGATGGCTAAAAATGGAAAATCGAGGAATCTATCAGTGGCTTAGTCCATGAGGCTGGTTGGCGCAACTCACCTTCAAATACACTGAAATCCTCAAGAAGAAGGTTCATATCTCCTCTTTACATTAACTTCCAAATGAAAAGAATAACCAGGTCATAGTAATGCCTAAAAATAATTTAATGACGCAGAGTACAATAGCAGACAAATTACATATTTATCCTGATCATAATTGAAGCTAACATGATATAACTGTCCTTCAAAAACCGTCCAGGTTAGAAACAACACTCGATCGCCGTTGAGCCACTCCACAAAACACCTCCCTCATAGGGCAACCCACATTAAGCACAAGGATCCACCTCCCACCTGCTACGTATGTGCAGTGTCCCTAGGTCCAGACCAAGCATGCTCCTTATTTGATGGCTCAGTCTCTGCAAGCCCCCTGGGGGCTGGGTCAGCTGTTTCTGTTGGTCTTCTTGTGAGGTTCCTCACACCTCCAGGGCATTCCATCTTTTCCCCAACACTTCCTCACGATCCCTAGAGCTCTGCACCTTTCTTAGGTGCAAGTCTGAGCATCTGTCCAAGCTCATTTCTGGCTGGAGTCTCTGAGACAATGGTCAGGTTAGGGTCCAGGCAACGGGGTTTTACAGTCCCAATTCTGAGCATTCTCAATGTGGTCAAATATCGTCCAACAGAGCCTGATATTCCTCTTCTGCGAGAGGAGCCTCAAGTGTTGGTTCGATCTGCTTCCATGGTACATCTGGGTCCAGAGCGGCTGGTCCCTGTTCCTCTTCCACTGTTCTCACCAGTTGCTCCAGGAAGAGCTGGACAGGGCAGGAGTCGCTGGATTCTGGGTAGGCCTCTGTGAAGAAGGTGAGCTCGGGTCTTGACATCAAGGCTTCTGCACACTGGCCTCCTGCAGAACCCGGTGTCAACAAGCTGTCCCGGGAAGCCTCCTGCTCAATGCAACACAATGCTCCAGGAGCCCTTTCTGGGCCAGGAGAGGCAGGCAGGTCCTCACCTTTAGCTGTGCTGCCTCCAGCCGCCTTTCTGCCTGGCCTTTCTGTTCTGGAACCAT